>LPNX010188831.1:251896-286744 GCA_001517045.1 Pseudotsuga menziesii | reverse complement strand
AATAGAATACGTATTTAGAGATTTCCAAAAAAAATCAATGTGGATGAAGTCCTTGTAATAGAATATTTCCAAATTTAATGAAATATGTGTTATAAGCATGGACACCTATTTTTATGAGATTTAGAGTTATTTTGTCCCTCGTTCAAGGCAGGTCAGATCAAGGTTGAAAATATGCACTTTTGCCAACTTTCTCATAATTGAGTTTTCAACGTGGATGTAGGAACACATATGAGATATAAGCATGGACACCTATTTTTATGACATTTGGAGCTATTTTGGCCCTCGCTCAAGGTTGGTCAAACCAAGGTTGAAAATATGCACTTTTGTCTATTTTCTTAGAATTGAGTTTTGAAAGCGGATTTAGCTACCCATTTGAGAGATAAGAGTGGACACCTATTTTTATGAGATTTGGAGGTATTTTGGCCCTCGTTCAATGTTGGTCAAACTAAGGTATAAAATATGCACTTTTCTCAACTTTCTCGGAATTGAAATTTTATTGTATATTTAGATACCCATTTGCGAGATAAGCATTCACACCTATCTTTATGAGATTTGGAGCTATTTTGTCCCGCATTCAAAGTTGGTCAAACCAAGGTTGAAAATATGCTATTTTGTGGACTTTCTCAGAATTGCGTTTTGTAAGTGGATTTAGGTACCCATTTGTGAGATAAGCATGGACACCTATTCTTATGATATTTGGAGTTATTTTGGCCCTCGTTCAAGGTTGGTCAAATCAAGGTTAAATATATGCACTTTTCTTTACTTTCTCAGAATTGAGTTTTGAAAGTGGATTTAGGTACCCATTTGAGAGATAAGCATGGACACCTATTTGTATGAGGTTTGAAGCTATTTTGGCCCTCGTTCAAGGTTGGTCAAACCAAGGTTGAAAATATGCACTTTTGTCGACTTTCTCGGAATTGGAATTTTAAAGTAGATTTAGATACCCATTTGTGAGATAAGCATCGACACTTATTTTTATGAGATTTGGAGCTATTTCGGCCCTTGTTCAAGGTTGGTCAAACCAAGGTTGAAAATATGCATTTTTGTTGACTTTCTCGGAATTGAAATGTTAAAGCAGATTTAGATACTCATTTGTGAGATAAGCATTGACACCTATTTTTATGAGATTTGGAGTTATTTTAGCACTCGTTCAAGGTTGGTCAAACCAAGGTTGAAAATATGCAGTTTTGTTTACTTTATTGGAATTGAGTTTTCAAAGTGGATTTAAGCACCCATTTGAGAGATAAGTATGGACACTTATTTTTATGAGCGTTGGAGCTATTTTGGCCCTCGTTCAAGGTTGGTAAAACCAAGGTTGAAAATATGCACTTTTGTTGACTTTCTCGGAATTGAAATTTTAAAGTAGATTTAGATACCCATTTGTGAGATAAGCATGGACACCTATTTTTATGAGATTTGGAGCTATTTTTGCCCTCGTTTAAGGTTGGTCAAACCAAGGTTGAAAATCTAAACTATTGTTAACTTCCTCGGAATTGAGTTCTAACAGTGGATTTAGGTACCCATTTGAGTGATAAGCATGGAGACCTATTTTTATGAGATTTGGAGCTATTTTGGCCCTTGTTCAAGGTTGGTCAAACCAAGGTTGAAAATATGCACTTTTAATGACTTTCTCGGAATTGCGTTTTCAAAATGGATTTACGTACCCATTTGAGAGATAAGGATGGACACCTATTTTTATGAGGTTTGGAGCTATTTTGGCCCTCATTCAAGGTTGGTCAAACCAAGGTTGAAATATGCGCTTTTGTTTATTTTCTTGGAATTGAGTTTTGAAAGTGGATTTAGGTACACATATGAGATATAAACACTGAAACTTATTTTTATGATATTTGGAGCTATTTTTTCTCGCGTTCAAGGTTGGTCAAACCAAGGTTGAAAATATGCACTTTTATCGACTTTCTCCAATCTGAGTTTTGAAAGCGGATTTAGCTACCGATTTGAGGGATAATAATGGACACCTATTTTTATGAGATTTGGAGCTATTTTGGCCCTCGTTCAAAGTTGGTTAAACCAAGGTTGAAAATATGCACTGTTGTCGACTTTCTCATAATTGAAATTTTGAAGTAGATTTAGATACCCATTTGAGAGATAAGCATGAAAACCTATTTTTATGATATTTGGATCTATTTTGGATCTCATTCAAGGTTTTTAAAACAAACGTTGATGTAATGTCCCTATTCAAATAAGTACATAGCAGTACAATTCGATCGATCGTACTAGTTCTCTAGGTTGGATGGATACATTTGGAATTTTAATAAGGGAGCTAATAAATGATGTTCATACATTAGAATGGAATAAATATTTACTAATGTATCTTATTAAAAAATACAAGATAAAATTGAAATTGAAATGGAGCATGAAGACACATGGCTACTAGGGGGCCCACACAAGCTAGAATTTATGTGCCCCATGGCATCCTCTTCTTGCAATTTCGAATCCATGGAAGCCTAAATATTCTTGGATGAGTTATAAGGATAATAGACCTGGAAATATGCATCATAGGTAAAATGTTGATGGAAATGTAACTTACATGGGAGAGGAAGAGTCATTTTGGAAGTAGTGAGAAACTTAGACTAGATTCCCTAGCTCTATGACAACACTGATGAAGATGCTATGAAACCTATGACACAAGTCATATATGAAGGCTGACATATGACATATCTGACATTTTAGGTCTAAAAAGAGAATCTAATAGAGTGCTCATGTGAGTTGGGGAAACGCAATGGGCTCCTACTCGAATTGGGGGAAGATGGAAGGCTAGGAAACGGAGGACACATGGAAAATCATGAGCACACACCCTAATTTGAATTGGATTGAGTTTGTGGATGGATTGGTAACCTTATAAGTCTAAGAATGTTTATAAAATATATTAATAAACCAAGAGAAGGGCTTTTTATCATTTGAGAAATTAGCATTTGTGAATTGAGAGAGCTAGTGGATGAAAGATTCCCATCCAAGTTGGTGTTTGGAGAGTCCACTCAGGTAATTCATGGATATTTAACTGAATTGTATTTTTAGGTTTAATATACAATTTATCTCATGGTTCCTTCTATTGCAGCACTTTCTCTCAACTATTTCCATTTTTTATTGCATATTCTTGCTCATGGAGGGATTGCGCTTTGGGTGATGTATTGTCCTCTTTGGAGGAGATTATCATGGTATATTTATGATTGAAATAGGTTTTATATTATTTATTATTTATTATTACAAACTATCAGGTCTAAATACCCAATATTTGTATGTAAAAATGACTATTAACGAGCGAACAATGACCATTCTCCCACTATATTGATTTATGCCATGGTAAGGCTGATTATTTTGAATGGATGAATGCCTCTATGATATATTTATGATGAATTGACTTTAATTTATGTTTATTTCAAGTTTCATGTTTATCACTTAATCATTTGAATCCATTTTACTGATTTTAATTGCATTTGGAGAAGATTTGGTGCCTTTTCCCCAAGGGTCAAATTAGTTATTTTGTAGTTGTTCGGGAGAGGGTCATAACAACCTGTATAAAATAATGATGCATATTAGACCTTAAAAATTTACCTTAAACATAATCTTCATATATTCATAAATTTTAGTGGGTTTGGGATAATTTGAGAAGCATCTCCAGCATTTACCCAGGGGGAATTGGAACCCCAATTTGCTAGTAAAGACTCCTACTTTGACCAAAATATTAAAAACGTTTTTAGAAGTAATTTGAGGGTCATAAATCATCCCTGAAAATAATATTCAATTATTAATATCATTCGTACACGTTCTGATAATATTTGGGAGCATTTGGGCCAATTTGGGGACCTAGACATCAAAACTAGTCAAAGGTCGAAATAGGGAAAAAAGTGAAAAATTGGTCATTGTAATAAAATTTTGAAAAAGAGAAATTACAAGTGGTATCAGAGAATGGTATTGGAACCTGATGGTATTAAAAAGGAGTCAAAGCAATAAGCCACCACCCTTAGAACCTGAATTTGAAGGTGTTTTTGTTGAAGAAGAAGAAGTAGAAAAAGAAGAGGTACATTCTGTTGAAACTATGACTAACGAGGAATTAGAGGAAATTTCAATTTAAAATGGGCCTTCAAAAAATAATACAAATTCCATGTCATATTGTATTATCCAATCAAAATTATTTAAAATTCAAAAAGGGAGCACCTCTTAAACAATTTTTTAATTTAAATTTGACGATAGGTATCAT
This sequence comes from Pseudotsuga menziesii, assembly GCA_001517045.1. Taxonomy (NCBI): domain Eukaryota; kingdom Viridiplantae; phylum Streptophyta; class Pinopsida; order Pinales; family Pinaceae; genus Pseudotsuga; species Pseudotsuga menziesii. The sequence continues at coordinate 282,525 of LPNX010188831.1, read as the reverse complement.
AAAAAAACTACTTTTTTGTTCGTATTTTCAACATATATCCCTGTGTTTTTACTAAAATTTAGGACGAGAGAGCTCATTGGATGCGGAATTAAATTATGCATCCAATGAGTACCTATTAAACGCACTTTTGATGGGCCCCGCTACCCCAAAAACAAGAAATACCTGAAAAAAAGTGATGACGACATCATCATCACATTTTTTTAGGTATTTCTTGTTTTTGGGGTAGCAGGGCCGATCAAAAGTATGCCAAGTGAGTACTTGTTGGATATAGAATTTAATTCTGCATCCAATGAGCTCTCTCGATCAAAATTTTAGTAAAAACACAGGGAGATATATCAAAAATACGAACATAAAAGTAGTTTTTTCTTTTTTTCCTCCAAAATTAATAAATATTATTTTATTAATTTTCCCTAGGAGGCCCATTTTGAGTTGAAATTTCCTCTAATTAGTATGGACTCCACGATGATAATAATAAGAGGAGGAATATATTAAACTCATGAATCCTCTCTTTGATGACATAACCAAGAACATTAACCAACATCTTATGAAAGGATTCCAATTTTTTATTAGCCAATTTGGAAGCAAAGGAGTAATAGGAGATAACAGTAGTTCACAATCAGGAGAAAATAAGACAATCGGTGAGCATATTTTCTCAAGAACAGGACCCCATAATATACCCCATGAATTTTAGAGCACACCAAGGCCCACTGCACCTAAATTTATTATGCCCAAATAAGATCCTAACATTCAACTTAAACTTGCTACAGTGGCAAAAGAATGGGATAAATTGGATGAAGATTGAAAGAAAACTGTACCATTTGATTAGTACTTCCTTGCTGCAAACAAATTAAAAAAAAAAGGAAAATAACAAGTCTCTCCATCAAAACAAAGAATTAAATTTTTCCATTGGCAAAGTGCCACTCCCTACTTTTGATGGTTCCTCTCAAATTTCTGCTAACACATGGGTGCAAAAATTAGATGTGTATTTTCAATTGAATCCAATGGTGGAAGAAGATGCCTTAAAAATGGCCATCTTGCACTTGGAAGGATATTCCAATGAATGGTGGTTCCATGTATTGAAAAATTTGGGTCACGATCAGGTTAAAACATATGGAGAATTTATCGACAGGGTACTAGAGAGATTTGACCAACATGATCCAGAATTGTCTTTCAAAGAACTAACCTAATTGAAGCAAGTCGGGACCAGGGTATTTTTTAAGGATTCTAATATTATCCTTAAGTATAGTATCATAGGAGATTATTTTGAATTGAAAAAAACATGTATATAGATAAGTAGGTGAATATTAAATATGAAACATACAATTTACTACTAAAACAAGTAAATTCTGGCGAATATTATGATCAAAAAAATATTCTATGTAAATATAGGCGATATTGGAGACTAAAAATGACCAAATAGCGAATTTGGTTTTTGAAAAAAACCCAAAGTAGCCATTTGGCGAAATTTCCTCCCTAAAAATTACCCTAGTCGGGACCCCTACTAATTATATGATGGAATTTAAAAAAGTATCAGTCAAGTTGGCTAATGTGTCTATGGGAAGGTTAGTATTGTTGTTCACTGAAGGTTTGGTTGAACCCTTAAAATTTTGGTCAAATCCCACATTCCCACTACATTAAAAGATGTAATGAGCTTGACTAGAGATATCCAAAATGTGCTTCCTAGAACAAGATTTCCTTCCAAGCCTAACTCTGAATTTGAAAAGAAACCTTGGAAAAAAGATGCACCTGATAAGAATCCTATGAAAAGAGATTCATATGAAAATAATAAGAAATAAGGACTAAACAGGGATGAACTTTGAACAAAAAAATTGCGCTTCACATGCTTTCAACAATGGACACCGGGGCATAAATGTATTAAGGGAAAGGCTCAATACATAGAAGTATTTTTGGGTAATGATGGGTATGAATGGGGTATGGAAGAAGGAAGACAAATTTCATATCAAGAGGAGGAATATGATATATTAATTGAAGAAGAAAGACAAGAATAAAATCATCCTTCACCGAAAAAAGCAAGAATGACAGTACTTTCAGCAGTGCCTCGCTATCACTCTATTCGATGCAAGGGTGTGGTACTAGGAAAAAAAGCTTTATTTTTGGTAGATGGAGGAGCTACACATAAATTCATTGATGGAGAGATGGTGGAGAAAAGTAATATACCAATTAAGCCATTCTATGGCTTCACAATTTTCATTCCTGGTCACCACACAATGCAGTACAAAACATGGGTTCCAAAGCTGCAAGTCACCGTAGGTAACTATACTTTTGTTGATAGTTTTTATGTGGTTGATGTTGCTGATACTAATGTGGTTTTGGGAGTGCAATGGGTGTATTATATAGGGGAGCATACAATAAATCATCAAATTCCTGAGATGAATTTTCAATATTTGAAAGGTGTACTAAGTGTTGTAAGAGGGAAACACACTTACCGAAATCAAGTAGCGACTTGCAATAATATGATATCTATATTGAGGCATGGGGACATAGAATGGGATGAAAAATGTCATATCACATCTCCCAATCCAAACATAAAGGTTTTTGAACACCCAAAGGAGAGAGAGAAACTATTGCAAAAGTATGAAAAAGTGTTTAGAGGTCTTCCACATGGTAGACCACCTGATAGGGAGGTTGAGCACAACATTGTTTTGGAGGAGGGTACTTCACACATTCAAATACCACCTTATAGACATCCTAAGAAATTCATAGATGATATTGAGAAGGCCATCCAAGAACTCTTAGAGTTGGGACTCATTATACCAATTTCTAGTACAAAAATGTTGCAAGAAGCACATGATTTCCCACTAGTTGTCCATTCGAGGATCTTCAAAAATTATATGCAATTGAGGAAAATATTATTTTGGAAGGGACTCAAGGAATATGTTTAGAAATATGTGAATGAATGTAAGGTATGTTAGCAAAACAAATCAGAACTTACATGACCAGCTGGATTATTGCAACCATTGCCCATTCCAGAGCAAAAATGGGATAGTATCTCAATGAATTTCATCGCCAGTTTGCCCAAATCTTATGGTAAGGATTGAATATATGTGGTAGTGGATAGATTGAAAAAAATTTCTCATTTATTTTATGTTACATCATCTTTTAGTTCTGCACAAGTGGTTGATATTTTTTTCAAATAAATATTTAGATTGCATGGGCTCCCCAAGAGCATTGTAAGTGATAGAGATAGTAGATTGATGGGTGCTTTTTGGCAAGAAATTTTTAGATTGGTGGGAACTTAGTTGACTCCAAGTACAATATATCATACACAAACTGATGGAAAAATAGAGAGGGTGACTCAATGGTTGGAAGGGTACCTAATGAACTATGTGGGAGAGAAGCAAAAAGCATGGGCAAAATGGCTACACTTGGGTGAGTTTTGCTACAACACCACTTTTCATATGTCGATAGGGATGTCTCCTTTCAAAGAATTATATGGTTATGATGCACTTACCTTTGTTGAGACGATCTTTGGTGATAGTAGAGCTCAAAAAGCTAAATATTGGGTGAAAGAGAGCGAAGAAATTTTAAAGCTTTTGAAATCCAATTTGCAGGTTGCCCAAAATAAGCAAAAACAATATGCAGATAGACATAGAGAAGAAAGAACCTTTAAGATTAATGATTTAGTATATTGAGGTTGCAGCATCCAAATCTGAAATTTCTTGAGGACAAGCAATCTTGGGTGGGAAGGATAGTAATGTCCCCATTCAAATAAGTACATAATAGGAAAATTCCATCCATCCTACTAGTTTCCTAGGTTGGATGGATACATTTGGAATTTTAATAAGGGAGCTAGTAAATGATGTTGAGACATTACAATGCAATAAATATTTAATAATGGAGATTATTAAATAAATACAAGAGAAAATTGAAGTGGCAATGGAGCATGAAGACACATGGAGATTAGGGGACCCACAAAGCTAGAAATGCCACATGGCATCCTCCTCTTACAAGTTCGAATCCATGGGAAGACTAAATGTTCTTGGATGAGTTAGAAGGATAATACACTTGGCCATATGCATCATAGGTTGAATTTGAAAGGAAATGTAACTTACATGGGAGAGAAAGAGTGATTTTGGAGCTAGTGAGACACTTGGACTAGATTCCCTAGCTCTATGACAACAATGATGAAGATGCTATGACACCTATGACAAAAATCATATCTGAAGGCTGACATCTGACATATATGACATGTCAAGTTGAAATAGAGCATCTAAGAGGGAGATCATATGATTTTGGGAATATCAATGTGCTACTACTCAAATTAGGGGGAGATGGAAGGCTAGGAAAGGGAGGACACATTGAAAATCATGAGCACAGATCCTAATTCGAATTGGCTTGAGTTTATGGATGGATTGGTAACATTAGAAGGCTAAGGATGTCTATAAAATATAGGAATCAAATAAGAGAAGGGATTTTGATCATTTGAGAAATTTGCATTTGTGAATTGAGAGAGCTAGTGGATGACTAGATCTTGCCTTAGCCATTTTCGAGGGTGAAAGATTCCCATCCAAGTTGGTCAAACAAAGGTTGAAAATATGCACTTTTGTGACTTTTTCGGAATTGAGTTTTGAAAGTGGATTTAGGTACCCATTTGAGAGATAAGCATGGACACCTATTTTTATGAGATTTGGAGTTATTTTGGCCCTCATTCAAGGTTGGTCAAACAAAGGTTTAAAATATGCACTTTTGTTGACTTTCTTGGTATTGAAATTTTAAATTAGATTTAGATACCCAATTGAGAGATAAGCATGCACACCTATTTTAATGAGTTTTGGAGGTATTTTGGCCCTCGTTCAAGGTTGGTCAAACCGAGGTTGAAAAGATGCACTTTTGCGACTTTCTCGGAATTGAGTTTTAAAACTGGATTTAGGTACCCGTTTCAGAGATAAGCACAGACACCTAAGTTTATAATATTTGGAGTTATTTTGGCTCTCGTTGAACGTTGGTCAAACCAAGGTTGAAAATATGTGTTTTTGTCGACTTTCTCAGAATTGAAATTTTAAAGTAGATTTAGATACCCATTTTAGAGATAAGCACGGACACCTATTTTTATGAGATTTGGAGCTATTTTGGCCCTCGTTTAAGGTTGGTCAAACCAAGGTTGAAAATATGCACTTTTGTCGACTTTCTCATAATTGAGTTTTGAAAGTGGATTTAGGTACTCATTTGAGAGATAATCATGGAGACCTATTTTTATGAGATTTGGAGTTATTTTGGCCCTCGTTCAAGGTTCGTCAAGCCAAGGTTGAAAATATGCACTTTTGTTGTTGAAATATTGTAACTTCGAAGAATATTCTATATGTATATTTTTGTGGTCCCCGATGGTCCTACTGGGAGAACCACTTGTATTACATTGCACCCCGATGCTCCTAATTGGAAGAACTAATAAGAGTCATGAGGTAGTCCCCTCTAATTGTAAAGGTGGGTCATTAGCACCGCAGTGTGGTTACTTGAGCCTACATGTCAAATGAGTTAACTTAAGTGAACGGATGAATATAAATAGAGGTGTAGTGATCCTCATTTGAGACACACACTCTCACTTGTGTAGCGCATTAGTGGAGAAGAGAAGAGTAGTTGGAGAAGGAGGAGGACCAAGATTTGATCTCCTTGTTGGTTTTACCTTTTATCTTTTTGGGGCATCTATATTGAGGAATATTTTGCTGGGTTTTTCCCTTTAGGGTTTTCCCAGGATAAATATTTGTGTTCCTTTTGTATGGTTGTGCTTGACTATCTTTCAGTGATCCTGTTTATATGCTTTTGTTATGAATTCAAAAAGAAATACTAATGATCTAGCTTAGCATATGAAAATTTAACATGGTATCAGAGCCACCCTGAAAGAAGACATTGTGCAGCTATAGAAGCTATGGCTTCTTAATTTTTGGGTCTCTATCCACAATCGATCAGCAAAAGAAGGCTAGAATGACTCTCCATTGAAGGGCACATCTTTTTGTCGAAGCAAAATTCGATTCCAAGCATTTTAAGTTTTGGTGTGGAAAATTAGGGCTTTATACATAAGAGGAATTTTTGAGTGAGCTTGGCATAGGATTTGTCTCCTCATCAAAATCGAATTTTAGAGACCTGGATCAAGAAATTTGGTTGGGTGAAACTCCGGAAAAGTCAAACCCTAGTTTGACCCCGAGCTAGAAAACCCCTAAATACTAAAACTGCTAAGTTTTGGTACTTTCGCTATATTCAGAGATTGGCGAAGGCTCGGGAGTTGAAACTTGCAGAGGTCGAAGATACAATCCTGATTTACACTGTGTACAATATTAAGCCTCCTATTCGCTATATTCTGGGAGATATGATCCCTCCAAGTTAGGGTTCCAGACTCTTCTAGAATTCATCCCTAAATAGGACACCTAGGGAAAATTGCTATATATTGGGCTACAGAAGTCCAAATGGAATTTATGAAGATGTTATATAAATATCATGGACTTTAATTTCTATTATCCAAATATTAGACTCATAAGATGAACCAGTGACACATGGCATTCCGTACAACTTCGTTGTTCTGAACAGTCCTGTGACAGGTCACCTTGGGAAAAGGATCATAAATCCCAATTGGTGAAACAAATTTTGATGAAACCTATGTTTTTGGATCAGGAACATACGAGGCTACCTCAGTGCAAAATTTCAGACATAGAGGAGCATTAATTTCATATATATCACAAAGACAGTGACAGGAATTTCTGCAGAAGAAATTGGAAAACTAGGGCTTCCTATTCTAGGAGCTTCCCTCCACTGTTTTCAGAAAATGAGTACATTGGACAGCTCCATTTGAAGAGATATATATTTCTATCCAATAATATCTTAAATATTCCAAGTTTTGAAAATTATGGTTTCTCTGACAAACCCTAAATCAGCTAGCTCTGGAAGCAGGACGGACACCTCAAATCGGTAAGATGTAATCTTTTGCTATTTGCATTTGAGGTTCTCATTTAAAAGTTATCTATCACATCAGCTTGATGATAAGCTTGGTAAAGTTGACAACTTCCATGCATGGAAGTATTTCATCTCTCTGAAGAAAATGAATTGGACACCTACATGAGTAGAGAGGTTCCAGTTCCATACAGAGATGAGGCTCAAAGCCTTACACAAGAAGAGCTTGATCAAGGTCAAGAAGATCATTGTTGATTCAATCACAGATCAACTTGTACCACAAGTGTATTCCCTAAATACACCAAAGATGTTTGATTCCTTGATCAAGCTATTTGAAGATAAGAACTTAAATCAGAAGATGGCTTTGAGAAAACAGTTGAAGAATGTGAAGATCCAGAATGCAGAACAACTTGAAGCAGTAGAAGAAGAAGTGGAGAATGCAGAAGTGGTGATAGCCACCTTGAATGGCCTCCCAGGATCATGGGATTCATTCATGCAAAGAATGTATGCCAGAAGGAAGTAATTGCTTTCAACTCGACTCATAAGAAGAGAAGAATAAGATGGGAGCAATTGAAGATCAAGCTCTCACCATTCAAAGAAGATCCCTCAAGAGATGAGGAATATGAAGAACTCAATTCTTGAAGAACCTCTATTCATCTTATCATTTGGATAAGAAATGATGATTTCATGAATAAAGAAGATGATAAAGCAGAATGATCAAGATGGAGTCTACCCATGAAACAAATAAAAGATAAGTATTCAATTGTCATTTCATGATATTGTTTTGTTATACATTTGATTATATTTAGTTGATGTGTTATGCATGATAGATTGTTTGCATTAATGACTGTATACTACTAAAATGCATGTGATGGGTAAGTAGCTCATGGTGCTATACAACTCTCCATTGCTACTTATAAAACCTCTTTGCTGACATATTGGATTAGTACACAATCTCAATGATGTCATGGTAGAGATGGAAGACATCTAGAAATTTTATGTGAGATATGGATGAATGTTGTATTGACTAAACAGTTGCATGATGCATAAGAATTTTTTGTTATGCATATGTTTTATGAAATAGTTCTAACCATGCAACTGGTGCATTTGAATTGTAGGAAAGGTCCTGTACAACCTCCTACAAGAAAAGAAGGATGAGACTTGTTCTGAAGAACAAGTGATGACAATAAGCTCCTAGGGTCAAAGACACCATGACGGAAGAAAGAGCTTCAGAGAGTGGTAGATCCACCTTGAAGGATGAAGACCACCATGGGTACAAGAGATAACTCAATATGAAGAAAAGAATGCTATGAAAGAAGCTATGATCAAAGAATAATAGTTGATCATGGGGAATAATGTATACGATATGATTTCAAGACATAAAGGGAAGTACGTAGTATCTTCCATATCGATCTACAAGAACAAGTGTACAAAGCAAGGTTCGTGATTTGCCTCAAAAAGAATAGACCATGACATGACATACTCTATTGACTAGTATATATCAAGCATAGAACCACCTATACAGAATGAAGAGGGAAGATGATACTCCACTTCAGGAGGGGTGACTACAGAAAATTATATCTGAGTTCGACATGGTACGACATGATGGATAGCTTCATGATGGATCGAGACTTTACCAAGAGTAAAGTGGGTTCCAACCTTCAAGGTTGAATGCAGAAGACTAGGATATGTTGATGACCTGAGAAGACAAACTCATAAAAGATTTTATGATACTAGAATGATGTTTGGGATATAGTACTCAAACCAGAAAGCAAGAATGTGGTATCTTCCAAATGGATTTGAAAGATAAGATATGTTGCTGATATAAGTAAGGTAATACTTGTGGCCAGAGGTTTCTATTAGAAATAGAGAATTAATTATGAAGAGACACTTACTCCAGGAAGCAAGTTACACTTCCTTAAAAACTATCATGGTAGTTTCTTCCATGATGAAGTAAAGACAAGCCTTCCTTAATGGTATGATTGAGGAAGAGTTTACATTGAATAGTCACGAGGATTTGAAGTTGAAGATAGATGGAATCAAGTATGCAAGTTGAAGAAGGCCCTCTATGGCCTGAAGCAAGCTCCCAGAGCTTGGTATGGAAGAATAGATAGTTTACTGATGAGCATGGGATTTTCCAAGAGTAAAGTCAATCCTAACCTTTCCTACAAGGTTGCATAAGATGAACCTGTCATTCTATTACTATATGTGGATGACTTATTCTTGAAAAGGAATGAGAAACAGATCATGGAAAGCAAGAAGAAACTAGCGGAAGAATTTTATATGAAAGACCTTGGGTTAATGCATTATTTTCTAGGTCTGGAAGTATGGAAAAGTTTAGAAGGAATCTTTCTCAACTAGGGAAAGTATGCGGTAGAGATATTGAAGAGATTCAATATGTTGGAATGCAAAGTCATGGCCACACCCATGGACTCCAACCTGAAGTTGTTAGCTGATGACTCATCAGAGTTAATGGATGTGACTCATTACAGACAGATCATTGGGTCATTGATGTACTTAACAAATACCAGACCAGACATTTGTTTTGCTGTGAACACCTTAAGTCAATATCTTGTTCAACCAAGACGGGTTCACCTAGTAGCTGCAAAACAAGTGATGAGATATCTGAAAGGGACTATAGACTTTGGTCTATACTATGATGGTAGCCATGAGTATAGATTGTATGGCTACACAGATGCAGATTGGGATGGAAGTATCTCAGATAGGAAAAGCACATCAGATATATGCTTTTGTTTGAGGTCTGCTATGAGTTCATGGTTTAGTAGGAAACAGTCCAGTGTTTCTCTTAGCACGGTTGAAGCAGAATACATAGCAGATTTCTCTACTAAGTTGTGAAGCCATATGGCTTCAGAAGCTAATATCAGGTCTCTTTGATGAATATGGATACTACAATGATTCTATGTGATAACCATAGTTGTGATGACAAAGAACCCTGTGTTCTGATGTAACACATAGAAATCTGGTATTTCTACATACAAGATAAGATGCAGATGATGATACTGTAGATGCAGATGACGGTGATTCAGTATTTATATACTGAATATAGAGATGATGATGTTTTAGTATTCCCATACTGAAGATACAGATGATGATGATTTCAGTATTCCCATACTGAAGATACAGATGATGATGATTTCAGTATTCCCATATTGAAGATATAGATGATATTTCGGTATTTACATACTGTAGATACAGATGATGGTGATTCTGTATTTCTATACTGAATATAGAGATGATGATGCTTTCAGTATTTCTATACTGAATATAGAGATGATGATGCTTTCAGTATTTCTATACTGAAGATATAGATGATGATGCTTTTAGTATTCACATATTGGAGATACAGATGGTGATAGTTCAGTATTCACATACTAAAGATGTAGATGATGATGGTTTGGATGACGATGTACTGATGAAGCCTCTGCCTCAAGTAGAGTTTGAACACTTTTGAGACAAGCTTGGTGTTGTTCGGAAAGACCTTCCTCGAAAGGGGGAGTAGTGATGTTGCAGTGGGATTGGATCATCCCTGGGAACTTGCACTAAAGTGATCCAGAGACCTTGGTCTTCAAGAATGAAGAGGGATTGTATCATCCTGGGACATCTGTCCATAATAGATCCGGTGACCTCGGTCCTCGAGAACATGGTGGGATTGTATCATCCCTGGGCACTTGCCCTGAAGTGATCTGGAGACCTCAGTCTTCGAGAATGAAGAGGATTGTATCATCCCAGGACATCTGTCCGTAATAGATCCGGTGACCTCGGTCCTCGAGAACATGGTGGGATTGTATCATCCCTGGGCACTTACCCTAAAGTGATCCGGAGACCTCGGTCCATAATAGATCCGGTGACCTCGGTCCTCGAGAATGTGGTAGGATTGCATCATCCTTGGACATCGTCCTAATGTGATAGGGACTGATTCTCCCGTAATTAATCCGGTGGCTTCAGTCCTCAAGAATGTGGTAGGATTGCATCATCCTTGGACATAGTCCTAAAGTGATAGGGACTGATTCTCCTGTAATCAATCTGGTGGCTTCGGTTCTCGAGAATGTGGTAGGATTCCATCATCCTTGGACATAGTCCTAAAGTGATAGGGACTGATTCTCCCGTAATCAATCCGGTGGCTTCGGTCCTCGAGAATGTGGTAGGATTGCATCATCCTTGGACATAGTCCTAAAGTGATAGGGACTGATTCTTCCGTAATCAATCCGGTGGCTTCGGTCCTCGAGAATGTGGTAGGATTGCATCGTCCTTGGACTTAGTCCTAAAGTGATAGGGACTGATTCTCCCGTAATCAATCCGGTAACTTTGGTTGTCGAGAATGTGGTGGGATTGCATCATCCCTGGACTTTAAGTCCAAAAGTGATCCAAAGACTTTTTGTATTTGAAGTTATGGATTGGAGGTTGTTGCTGATGATGATGATGTCGTACTGATCAAAAGATCAAAGTATGATGATGATGACGTATTGATCGAAAGATCAGAGTATGATGATGATGATATACTGATCAAAAGATCAGAGTATGATGATGATGACGTACTGATCTAAAGATCAGAGTATGATGATGATGCACTATGATTATGATGTTTCTGATCGAAAGATCAGAGTATGATGATGATGTTTCTGATCGAAAGATCAAAGTATGATGATGATGTTTCTGATCGAAAGATCAGAATGTGATGATGATTATGATCGAAAGATCAAAATATGATGATGATGATGTTCCTACTGATCGAAAGGGTAAAGTGTTGATGATGATATCGCTGATCGAGAGGTCAAAGTACTGAAGATGTTGCTGCTGATCGAAAGGTCAAGGTGCTGAAGATGTTGTTGCTGATCGAAAAGTCAAAGTGTTGAATATGTTGTTGATCGAAAGGTCAAAATGCTGAAGATGTTGTTTCTGATCGAAAAGACAAAGTGCTGAAGATGTTGCTGATCGAAAGGTCAAAATGTTGAAGATGTTGTTGCTGATCGAATAGTCAAAGTGTTGAAGATGTTGTTGATCGAAAGGTCCAAGTGCTGAAGATGTCATTGCTAATTGAAAGATCAGAATGCTGAAGATGTTGTTGATCAAAGACTGAAGATGTTGCTGATGATGAAGACTGAAGATTGAAGATGAGGACTACATGATGTTGAAAAGATTCCAATGATTTATAGATGTGTTACCATGCTGATGTTGATGATGTCCCCTATCTCTACTCTTGTTGTTGTTGATGTTGCTATAGAATACCCTTCTCGTTAAGGGTGAGTGTTGAAATATTGTAACTTCGAAGAATATTCTATATGTATCTTTTTGTGGTCCCCGATGGTCCTACCGACAGAACCACTTGTATTACATTGTACCCCGATGCTCCTAATCAGAAGAACTAATAAGAGTCATGAGGTAGTCCCCTCTAATTGTAAAGGTGGGTCATTAGCACCCCAATGTGGTTACTTGAGCCTACATGTGTAACTCGATCCTACATGATTTAACTCGAGCCTACATGTCAAATGAGTTAACTTAAGTGAACGGATGAATATAAATAGAGGTGTAGTGCTCCTCATTTGAGACACACACTCTCACTTGTGTAGCGCATTAGTGGAGAAGAGAAGAGTAGCTGGAAAAGGAGGAGGATCAGGTTTTGATCTCCTTGTTGGTTTTACCTTTTATATTTTTGGGGCATCTATATTGAGGAAGCTTTTGCTGGGTTTTTCCCTTTAGGGTTTTCCCAGGATAAATCTTTGTGTTCCTTTTGTATGGTTGTGCTTGTCTATCTTTCAGTGATCCTGTTTATATGCTTTTGTTATGAATTCAAAATGAAATACTAATGATCTAGCTTAGCATATGAAAATTTAACATTTGTGACTTTCTCGAAATTGTGTTTTGAAAGTGGATTTAGGTACCCATTTGAGAGATAATCATGGAAACCTATTTTTATGAGATTTGGAGCTATTTTGGCCCTCGTTCAAGGTTGGTCAAACCAAGGTTGAAAAGATGCACTTTTGTCGACTTTCTCGGAATTGAGCTTTGAAAGTGGATTTAGGTTACCATTTCAGAGATAAGCATGGACACCTATTTTTATGAGAGTTGGATTTATTTTGGCTCTCATTCAAGGTTGGTTAAACCAACGTTGAAAATATACGTTTTTGTCGACTTTCTCAGAATTGAAATTTTAAAGTAGATTTAGATACCCGTTTGAGAGATAAGCATGGACACCTTTTTTTATGAGATTTGGCACTATTTTGGCCCTCGTTCAAGCTTGGTCATACCATGGTTGAAAATATGCACTTTTGTCAACTTTATCGGAATTGAGTTTTGAAAGTGGACTTAGGTACCCATTTGAGAGATAAGCATGGACACCAATTTTTATGAGACTTGGAGTTATTTCGGCCCTCGTCGAAGGTTGGTCAAACCAAGGTTGCAAAATATGCACTTTTGTGACTTTCTCGGAATTGAGTTTTGAAAATGGATTTAGGTACCCATTTGAGAGATAAGCATGGACACCTATTTTTATGAGATTTGGAGCTATTTGGCCCTCGTTCAAGGTTGGTCAAATAAAGGTTGAAAATATGCACTTTTATTGACTTTCTTGAAATTGAAATTTTAAAGTAGATTTAGATTCCCATTTGAGAGATAAGCATGCACACCTATTTTAATGAGTTTTGGAGCTATTTTGGCCCTCGTTCAAGGTTGGTCAAACCAAGGTTAAAAAGATGCACTTTTGTCGACTTTCTCAGAATTGAGTTTTGAAAGTGGATTTACGTGCCCATTTTGAGAGATACACATGGACACCTATTTTTATGAGATTTGGAGTGTTTTTGGCTCTCGTTCAAGGTTGGTCAAACCAAGGTTGAAAATATGTGCTTTTGTCGACTTTCTCGTAATTGAAATTTTAAAGTAGTTTTAGATACCCATTTGAGAGTTAAGCATGGACACCTATTTTATGAGATTTGGAGCTATTTTGGCCCTCGTTCAAGGTTGGTCATCCCAAAGTTGAAAATATGCACCTTTTTTGACTTTCTCAGAATTTAGTTTTGAAAGTGGATTTGGGTACCGATATGAGAGATAAGCATTGAAACCTATTTTTATGATATTTGTATTTCTTTTGGCCCTCGTTCAAACTTGGTCAAACAAGGGTTGAAAATATGCACTTTTGTCGACTTTCTCGGAATTGAAATTTAAAAGTGTATTTAGGTACGCAATTGAGATATAAGCATGCACACCTATTTTTGTGAGATTTCCAGCTACTTTGGCCCTCGTTTAAGGTTGGTCAAACCAAGGTTGAAAATATGCACTTTTGTCGACTTTCTTGGAATTGCGTTTTGAAAGTGGATTTAGGTACCCATTTGAGAGATAAGCATGGATACCTATTTTTATGAGATTTAGAGCTATTTTCTCTCTCATTAAAGGTTGGTCAAACCAAGGCTGAAAATATGCACTTTTGTTTACTTTCTCGGAATTGAGTTTTGAAAGTGGATTTAGGTAACCTTTTGAGAGATAAGCATGGACACCTATTTTTATGAGATTTGGAGCTATTTTAGCCCTCGTTCAAGGTTGGTCAAACAAAGGTTAAAAATATGCACTTTTGTCGACTTTCTCAGAATTGAGTTTTCAAAGCGGATTTAGGTTACCATTTTAGAGATAAGCATGGACACTTATTTGTATGAGATTTGGAGCTATTTTGGCACTCGTTCAAAGTTGGTCAAACCAAGGTTGAAAATATGCACTTTTCTCGATTTTCTCAGAATTGAAATTTTCAAGTAGATTTAGATACCCATTTCAGAGATAAGCATGGACACCTATTTGTATGATATTTGGAGCTATTTTGGCCTACATTCAAGGTTGTTCAAACCATTGTTGGAAAGATGCACTTTTGTCGACTTTCTCAGAATCGAGTTTTGAAAGTAGAGTTAGGTAACTAGTTGGGAGATAAGCATGGAACCTATTTTTATGAGATTTGGAGCTATTTTTTCCCTTAATCAAGGTTGGTCAAACCAAGGTTGAAAATATGCAATTTTGTCCACATTCTCGAAATTGCGCTTGGAAAGTGGATTTAGGTACCCATTTGAGAGATAAGCATGGAAACTTATTTTTATGAGATTTGGAGCTTTTTTTACCCTCGTTCAAGGTTGGTCAAACCAAGGTTGAAAATAGCACTTTTGTTGACTATCTCGGAATTGAAATTTTATTGTAGATCTAGATACCCATTTGGGAGATAAGCATTGGAAACTATTTTTATGATATTTTGAGCTATTTTGTCTCTCGTTCAAGGTTGGTAAAACCAAGGTTGAAAAGATGCACTTTTGTTGACTTTCTTGGAATTGCGTTTTGAATGTGGATCTAGATACCCATTTGAGAGATAAGCATGAACACCTATTTTTGTGACATTTGGAGCTATTTTGACCCTCATTCAAGATTGGTCAAACCAAGGCTAAAAATATGCACTTTTCTAGACTGTCTCGAAATTGAGTTTTGAAAGTGGATTTAGGTACCCATTTGAGAAATAAGCATGGACACCTATTTTTATGAGATTTGGAGCTATTTTTTCCCTCGTTCAAGGTTGGTCAAACCAAGGTTGAAAGTATGCACTTTTGTAAACTTTCTCGGAATTGAAATTTTAAAGTAGATTTAGATACCTATTTGAGAGATAGGCATGGACACCTATTTTTATGAGATTTGGAGCGATTTTGGCCCTTGTTCAAGGTTGTTCAGACCAAGGTTGAAAATATGCACTTTTGTCGAATTTCTCAGAATTGAAATTTTAAAGTATATTTAGATAACCAAAGTCGACTATTTCGAAATTGAAATTTTAAAGTAGATTTAGGTACACATCTGAGAGATAGGCCTACATGTAGTTTTTTTTGGTATTACGAGCTATTTTGGACCTCGGACGATCTTGGTAAGGGCAAGGCCCAAAAGGTTGCATTTTTTTCCAATTTCTCAAATTTCAAGTTTTAAAGTAGATTTACATACCCATTTGAGAGATAAGCATGGACAACTATTTTTATTAGATTTGGAGCTATTTTGGCCCTCGTTCAAGGTTTGTCAAATAAGAGTTGAAAAGATGCGCTTTTGTCAACTTGCTCGGAATTGAGTTTTGAAAGTAGATTTAGGTTCCTATTTGAGAGATAAGCATGGAAACCTATTTTTTATCATATTTAGATATTTTTTTACCCTCATTCAAGGTTGGTCAAACCAAGTTTGAAAAGATGCACTTTTGTCGACACTCTCAGAATTGCATTTTTAAAGTGGTTTTAGGTACCCAATTGAGAGATAAGCATGGATACCTATTTTTATGAGATTTGGAGATATTTGTTCCCTCGTTCAAAGTTGGTCGAACCAAGATTGCAAATATGCACTTTTGTTGACTTTCTCAGAATTGAAATTTTCAAGTATATTTAAATACCCATTTGAGAGATAAGCATTGACACCTATTTTTATGAGATTTGGAGCTATTTTGGCCCTCGTTCAAGGGTGGTCAAACCAAGGTTGAAAATATGCATTTTTATCGACTTTCTCGTAATTGAGTTTTGAAAGTGGATTTAGGTACCCATTTGAGAGTTAATCTTGGACACATATTTTTATGAGATTTGGAGTTATTTTTGCCCTTGTTTAAGTTTGGTCAAACTAAGGTTGAAAATATGAACTTTTTTCGACATTCTCGCAATTGAAATTTAAAGTAGATTTAGATACCCATTTGAGAGATAAGCATGGTCCCCTATTTTTATGAGATTTCAAGCTATTTTTTCCTTTGTTCAAGGTTGGTCAAACCAATGTTGAAAAGATGCACATTTTTCCACTTTCTAAGAATTGAGTTTTGAAAGTGGATTTAGTTACCCATTTGAGAGATAAGCATGGACACCTATTTTTATGAGATTTGGAGCTATTTTGGCCGTCGTTCAAGGTTGGTGAAACCAAGGTTGAAAGTATTTACTTTTGTCGACTTTCTCATAATTGTTATTTTAAAATAGATTTAGATACTCATTTGAGCGATAAGCATGGACACCAATTTTTATGAGATTTTGAGCTATTTTGGCCTGCATTCAAGGTTGGTCAAACCAAGGTTGAAAAGATGCACTTTTGTCAACTTTCTAAAAATTAAGGTTTGAAAGAGGATTTAGGTACCCATTTTATAGATATGCATGACCACATATTTTTATGAGATTTGGATCTGTTTTGGCCATCGTTGAAGGTTGGTCAAACCAAGGTTGAAAATATACACTTTTTCCGACTTTCTTCGAATTGAGTTTTGAAAGTGGATTTAGGTACCCATTTGAGAGATAAGCACGGACACCTATTTTTATGAGATTTGGAGCTATTTTGACCATCATTCAACGTTGTCCAAACCAAGGTTGAAAATATGCACTTTTGTTGACTTTCAAGGAATTGAAAATTTAAAGTAGATTTAGATACTTATTTGAGAGATAAGCATCGACACCTAATTTTATGAGATTTCAAGCTATTTTGGCCCTCGTTCAAGGTTGGGCAAACCAAGGTTGAAAAGATGCACTTTTGTCGACTTTCTGAGAATTGATCTTTGAAAGTGGATTTACATACCCATTTGAGAGAAAAGCATGGACACCTATTTTTATGAGATTTGGAGTTATTTTGGCTCTCGTTCAAGTTTTGTCAAACCAAGGTTGAAAATATCTGTTTTTGTCGACTTTCTCGAAATTGAAATTATAAAGTTGTTTTAGACACCCATTTGAGAGTTAAGCATGGCCACCTATTTTTATGATATTTGGAGCTATTTTGGCTCTTGTTCAAGGTTGGTCAAACCAATGTTGAAAATATGCACCTTTTTCGACTTTCTCATAAATGAGTTTTGAAAGTAGATTTAGGTACCCATTTGAGAGATAAGCATTGAAACCTATTTTTATGATATTTGGATCTATTTCTTCCCTCATTCAGAGTTGGTCAAACCAAGGTTAAAAATATGCACTTTTGTCGACTTTCTCGGAATTGAAATTTAAAAGTGGATTTAGGTACTCATTTGAGAGATAAGCATGGATAGCTATTTTTATGAGATTTGGAGCTATTTTATCCCTCATTCAAGGTTGGTCAAACCAAGCTTAAAAATATGCACATTTGTCGACTTTCTCAGAATTGAATTTTGAAAGTGGATTTAAGTACCCATTTGAGAGATAAACATGGACACCTATTTTTATGAGATTCGGAGTTAGTTTGGACCTCGTTCAAAGTCGATCAAAGGAAGGTTGAAAATATGCACTTTTGTCGACTTTCTTTGAATTAAAATTATAAAGTAGATTTAGATACCCTTTTGAGAGATAAGCATGGACAGCTATTTTTATGAGATTTGCAGCTATTTTGGCCCTCGTTCAAGGTTGGTCAAACCAAGGTTGAAAATATGCACTTTTGTCGACTTTCTTAGAATTGAGCTTTGAAAGTGGATTTAGGTACCCATTTCAGAGATAAGAATGGACACCTATTTTTATGAGATTTGGAGTTCTTGTGGCTCTTGTTCAAGGGTTGTCAAACTAAGGTTGAAAATATGTCTTTTTGTCGACTTTCCCGGAATTGAAATTTTAAAGTAGATTTAGATAACCATTTGAGAGATACGCATGGACACCTATTTTTATGAGATTTGGAGATATTTTGGCCCATGTTCAAGGTTTGTAAAACCAAGGTTGAAAATATGCACTTTTGTCGACTTTCTCCGAATTGAGTTTTGAAAGTTGATTTAGGTACTCATTTGAGAGATAAGCGTGGACACCTATGTTGATGAGATTTGGAGCTATTTTGACCGTCGTTCAAGGTTTGTCAAACCAAGTTTGAAAATATGCACTTTTGTCAACTTTCATGGAATTGAAATTTTTAAGTAGATTTAGAGACCCATTTGAGAGATAAGCATTGAAACGTAATTTTATGAGATTTTGAGCTATTTTCGCCCTCGTTCAAGGTTGGTCAAACCAAGGTTGAAAAGATGCACTTTTGTCGACTTTCTCATAATTGAGTTTTGAAAGTGGATTTACGTACCCACTTGAGAGATATGCATGGACACCCATTTTTATGAGATTTGGAGTTATTTTGGATCTCGTTCAAGGTTGGTCATACGAAGGTTTAAAATATGCACTTTTGTTGACCTTCTAGGAATTAACTTTTGAAAGTGGATTTAGGTAACCATTTGACAAAAAGCATGGACATCTATTTCTATGAGATTTTGAGCTACCTTGGCCCTCGTTCAATGTTGATCAAACCAAAGGTTGAAAATATGCACTTTTGTAGACTTTCTCGGAATTCCATTTTGAAAGTTGATTTAGGTACCCATTTGAGAGATAAGCATGTACACCTGCTTTTATGAGATTTGGAGCTATTTTATCCCTCGTTCAAGGTTGGTCAAACCAAGGTTGAAAATATGCACTTTTCTAAACATTCTCAGAAATGAAATTTTAAATTAGATATAGGTACCCATTTGAGAGATAAGCATGGACACCTATTTTTATGAGGTTTGGAGCTATTTTGGCTCTCGTTCAAAGTTGGTTAAACCAAGGTTGAAAATATGCATTTTTGTCGACTTTCTTGGAATTGAGTTTTGAAAGTGGATTTAGGTACCCATTTGAGAGATAAGCATGGCTACCTATTTTTTTGAGATTTAGAGCTATTTTCTCCCTCGTTAAAGGTTGGTCAAACCAAGGCTGAAAATTTGCACATTTGTCGACTTTCTTGGAATTGAGTTTTGAAAGTGGATTTAGGTAACCATTTGAGAGATAAGCATGGAAACTTATTTTTGGCACTCAGTCAAGGTTGGTCAAAGTTTGAAGCTATTTTGGCACTCAGTCAAAGTTGGTCAAACCAAGGTTGAAAATATGCACTTTTCTCGACTTTCTCAGAATTGAAATTTTAAAGTAGATTTAGATACCCATTTCAGAGATAAGCATGGACACCTATTTTTATGATATTTGAAGCTATTTTGGCCCACGTTCTAGGTTGTTCAAACCAACGTTGGAAAGATGCACTTTTGTCAACTTTCTCGGAATTGAGTTTTGAAAGTGGAGTAAGGAACCCAGTTGGGAGATAAGCATGGAACCTATTTTTATGAGATTTGTAGCTATTTTTTCCCTCAATCAAGGTTGGTCAAACAGGGGTTGAAAATATGCAATTTTGTCCACATTCTCAAAATTGAGCTTTGAAAGTGGATTTAGGTACCCATTTGAGAGATACACATGGAAACTTATTTTTATGAGATTTGGATCTTTTTTACCCTCATTCAAGGTTGGTCAAACCAAGGTTAAAAATATGCAATTTTGTTGACTATCTTGGAATTGAAATTTTATTGTAGATTTAGATACCCTTTGGGAGATAAGCATTGAAAACTATTTTTATGATATTTTGAGCTATTTTTCATTCAAGGTTGGTAAAACCAAGGTTGAAAAGATGCACTTTTGTCGACTTTCTCGGAATTGAGTTTTGAATGTGGATCTAGATACCCATTTGAGAGATAAGCATGGACACCTATTTTTATGACATTTGGAGTTATTTTGGTCCTCGTTCTAGGTTGGTCAAACCAAGGCTGAAAATATGCACTTTTGTCGACTTTCTCAGAATTGAGTTTTGAAAGTGGATTTGGTACCCATTTGAGAAATAAGTATGGACACCTATTTTTATGAGATTTGGAGCTATTTTGGCCCTCGTTCAAGGTTGGTCAAACCAAGGTTGAAAATATGCACTTTTGTCAACTTTCTCGAAATTAAAATTTTCATGTTGATTTAGATACCCATTTGAGAGATAAGCATGGACACCTATTTTTATGAGATTTGGAGCAATTTTGGCCCTCGTTTAAGGTTGTTTAGTTAGACCAAGGTGGAAAATATGCACTTTTGTTGACTTTCTTAGAATTGAAATTTTAAAGTAGATTTAGATACCCATTTGAGAGATAAGCATGGACACCTATTTTTATGAGATTTAGAGCTATTTTCTGCCTCGTTCAAGGTTGGTCAAACCAAGGTTGAAAATATGCACTTTTGTCGACTTTCTTGGAATTGAGTTTTGAAAGTGGATTCAAGTAACCATTTGAGAGATAATCATGGACACCTATTTTTATGAGATTTGGAGCTATTTTGGCCCTCATTCTAGGTTGGTCAAACCAAGGTTGAAAATATGCACTTTTGTCGGCTTTCTCAGAATTGAGTTTTGAAAGCGAATTTAGGTACCCATTTGAGAGATAAGCATGGAGACCTATTTTTAAGAGATTTGGAGCTAATTTGGCCCTCGTTCAAACTTGGTCAAACTAAAGTTGGAAATATGCACTTTTGTCAACTTTCTCAGAATTGAAATTTTAAAGTTTATTTAGATACCCATTTGAGAGATAATCGTAGACAACTATTTTTATGAGATTTGGAGCTATTTTTTCCCTCGTTCAAGGTTGTTCACCAACGTTGAAAAGATGCACTTTTGTCGACTTTCTCGACATTGAGTTTTGAAAGTGGATTTAGGTACCCATTTGAGAGATACGCATGGACATCTATTTTAAGAAAATTTGGGGCTACTTTTTCCGTCATTCAAAGTTGGTCAAACCAAGGTTAAAAATATGCACTTTTGTCGACTTTCTCGGAATTGAGTTTTGAAAGTGCATTTAGGTACCAATTTGAGAGATAAGCATGGGAACCTATTTTTATGAGATTTGGAGCTTTTTTTACCCTCGTTCAAGGTTGGTCAAGCCAAGGTTGAAAATATGCACTTTTGTCTACTATTTCAGAATTGAAATTTTATTATAGATTTAGATACCCTTTTGGGAGATAAGCATTGACAACTTTTTTTTATGATATTTGGAGTTATTTTGTCCCTCATTCAAGGTTGGTCAAACCAAGGTTGAAAAGATGCACTTTTGTCAAATTTCTCATATTTGAGTTTTGAAAGTGGATTTAGGTACCCATTTGAGAGATAAGCATGGACACTTATGTTTATGAGATTTGGATTTATTTTGGCTCTCGTTCAAGGTTGGTTAAACCAATGTTGAAAATATGCGTTTTTGTTGACTTTCTAGGAATTGAAATTTTACAGTAGATTTAGATACTTGTTTGAGAGATAAGCATGGACACCTATTTTTATGAGATTTGGAGCTATTTTGGCCCTCGTTCAAGCTTAGTCATACCATGGTTGAAAATATGCACTTTTGTCGACTTTCTCGGAATTGAATTTTGAAAGTGGACTTAGGTACCCATTTGAGAGATAAGCATGGACACCAATTTTTATGTCACTTGGAGTTATTTTGGCCCTCGTCCAAGGTTGGTCAAACCAAGGTTGCAAAATATGCACTTTTGCGACTTTCTCGGAATTGAGTTTTGAAAGTGAATTTAGGTACCCATTTGAGAGATAAGCATAGACAACTATTTTTATGAGATTTGGACCTTTTTGGCCCTCATTCAAGGTTGGTCAAATAAAGGTTGAAAATATGCACTTTTGTCGACTTTCTTGGAATTGAAATTTTAAATTAGATTTAGATTCCCATTTGAGAGATAAGCATGCACACCTATTTTAATGAGTTTTGGAGCTATTTTGTCCCTCGTTCAAGGTTGGTCAAACCAAGGTTGAAAAGAAGCACTTTTGTTAACTTTCTCGAAATTGAATTTTTAAAGTAGATTTAGATACCCATTTGAGAGATAAGCATGGACAACTATTTTTATGAGATTTGGAGCTATTTTGGACCTCATTCAACATTGGTCAAATAAGAGTTGAAAAGATGCACTTTTGTCAACTTTCTTGGAATTGAGTTTTGAAACTGGATTTAGGTTCCCATTTGAGAGATAAGCATGGAAACCTATTTTTATGAGATTTAGATATTTTTTGACCCTCATTCAAGTTTGGTCAAAGCACGTTTTAAAAGATGCACTTTGTTGACATTCTTAGAATTGTGTTTTGAAAGTGGCTTTAGGTACCCAATTGGGAGATAAGCGTGGACACCTAGTTTTATGATATTTGGAGCTATTTTTTCCCTTGTTCAAAGTTGGTCAAACCAAGGTTGCAAATATGCACTTTTGTTGACTTTCTCGGAATTGAAATTTTAAAGTAGATTTAGATACCCATTTGAGAGATAAGCATCAACACCTATTTTTATGAGAGTTGGAGCTATTTTGGCCCTCGTTCAAGGTTGTTCAAACCAACATTCAAAAGATGCACTTTTGTAAACTTTCTCGGAATTGAGTTTTGAAAGTGGATTTAGGTACCCATTTGAGAGATAAGCATCAACACCTGTTTTTATGATATTTGGAGTTATTTTTCCATCATTCAAGGGTGTCCAAACCAGGGTTGAAAATATGCACTTTTATCAACTTTCTCATAATTGAGTTTTGAAAGTGGATTTACGTACCCATTTGAGAGTTAAGCATGGAAACATATTTTTATGATATTTGGAGCTATTTTGGCCCTCGTTTAAGGTTGATCAAATGAAGGTTGAAAACATGAAATTTTTTCGACTTTCTCAAAATTGAAATTTTAAAGTAGATTTAGATACCCATTTGAGAGATAAGCATGGACACCTATTTTTATGAGATTTCAAGCTATTTTTCCCTTTATTCAAGTTTGGTCAAACCAACGTTGAAAAAATGCACTTTTTTCCACTTTCTCAGAATTGAGTTTTGAAAGTGGATTTAGTTACCCATTTGAGAGATAAGCATGGACACCCATTTTTATGAGATAAGCATGGAAACCTGTTTTGTCCCTCATTCAAGGTTGGTGAAACCAAGGTTAAAAGTATGGACTTTTGTCGACTTCCTCATAATTGCTATTTTAAACAAGATTTAGATACCCATTTTAGAGATAAGCATGGACAACAATTTTCATGAGATTTTGAGCTATTTTGGCCCACATTCAAAGCTGGTCAAGCCAAGGTTGAAAAGAAGCACTTTTGTCGACTTTCTAAAAATTAAGGTTTGAAAGTGGATTTAGGTACCCATTTTATAGATATGCATGACCACATATTTTTATGAGATTTGGAGTTATTTTGGCCATCATTCAAGGTTGGTCAAACCAAGGTTGAAAATATACACTTTTGGCGACTTTTTCCGAATTGAGTTTTGAAAGTGGATTTAGGTACCCAATTGGGAGATAAGCATGGACCCCTTTTTTTATGAGATTTGGAGCTATTTTGACCATCATTCAAGGTTGGCCAAACCAAGGTTGAAAATATGCACTTTTGTCGACTTTCATGGAATTGAAACTTTAAAGTAGAATTAGATACTTATTTGAGAGATTAGCATGGACACCTAATCTTATGAGAGTTCGAGCTATTTTATCCCTCGTTCAAGGTTGGGAAAACCAAGGTTGAAAAGATCCACTTTTGTCGACTTTCTCATAATTGAGCAATGAAAGTGGATTTACGTACCCATTTGAGAGATAAGCATGGACACTTATTTTTATGAGATTTGGAGTTATTTTGGCTCTCGTTCAAGTTTGGTCAAACCAAGGTTGAAAATATGTGCTTTTGTCGACTTTCTCAGAATTGAAATTTTAAAGTTGTTTTAGATACCCATTTGAGAGCTAAGCATGGACACCTATTTCTATGAGATTTGGAGCTATTTTGGCCCTCGTTCAAGGTTGGTAAAACCAACGTTGAAAATATGCACCATTTTTGACTTTCTCAGAAATGAGTTTGTAAACTGGATTTAGGTACCCATTTGAGAGATAAGCATTAAAACCTATTTTTATGATATTTGGATCTATTTTTTCCCTCATTCAAAGTTGGTCAAACCAAGGTTAAAAGTATGCACTTTTGTCGACTTTCTCGGAATCGAATTTTGAAAGTGGATTTAGGTACCCATTTGAGAGATAAGCATGGACAACTATTTTATGAAATTCGGAGCTATTTTGGCCCTCATTCAAGGTTGGTAAAACCAAGCTTGAAATAATACACTTTTTTCAACTTTCTCGGAATTGACTTTTGAAAGTGGATTTAGGTACCCATTTGAGAGATACACATGGACACCTATTTTTATGATATTTGGAGCTAGTTTGGCCCTCGTTCAAAGTCGACAAAGTAAGGTTGAAAATATGCACGTTTGTCAACTTTCTCAGAATTAAAATTTTAAAGTAGATTTAGGTACACTTT
Source organism: Pseudotsuga menziesii (assembly GCA_001517045.1). NCBI lineage: Eukaryota > Viridiplantae > Streptophyta > Pinopsida > Pinales > Pinaceae > Pseudotsuga > Pseudotsuga menziesii. Next base: position 257,564 of record LPNX010188831.1, on the reverse strand, counting down.
TGAGAGATAAGCATGGACACCTATTTTTATGAGATTTGGAGCTATTTGGCCCTCATTCAAGGTTGGTCAAAGCAAGGTTGAAAATATGCACTTTTGTCGACTTTCTCGAGACTGAGTTTTGAAAGAGGATTTAAGTACCCATTTGAGAGATAAGCATGGAGACCTATTTTTATGAGATTTGGAGCTATTTTGGCCCTCATTTAAACTCGGTCAAACCAAGGTTGATAATATGCACTTTTATCGACTTTCTCGGAATTGAAATTTTAAAGTAGATTTAGATAACCATTTGAGAGATAGGCATGGACACCTATTTTTATGAGATTTGGAGCTATTTTGGCCCTCATTCAAGGTTGGTCAAACCAAGGTTCAAAATATGCACTTTGGTCGACTTTCTCCGAATTGAGTTTTGAAAGTGGATTTAGGTACCCATTTGAGAGATAAGCGTGGACACCTATTTTTATGAGATTTGGAGCTATTTTGATTGTCGTTCAAGGTTCGTTAAACCAAGTTTGAAAATATGCACTTTTGTTGACTTTCATGGAATTGAAATTTTAAAGTAGATTTAGATACCCATTTGAGAGATAAGCATTGAAACGTAATTTTATGAGATTTCGAGCTATTTTGGCCCTCGTTCAAGGTTGGTCAAACTAAGGTTGAAAAGATGCACTTTTGTCGACTTTCTCAAAATTGAGTTTTGAAAGTGGATTTACGTACCCATTTGAAAGATACGCATGGACACCTATTTTTATGAGATTTGGAGATATTTTGGCTCCCATTCAAGGTTGGTCAAACCAAGGTTGAAAATATGTGCTTTTGTCAACTTTCTCGTAGTTGAAATTTTAAAGCAATTTTAGATACCCATTTGAGAGTCAAGGATGGATGCCTGTTTTTATGAGATTTGGAGCTATTTTGGCCCTTGTTCAAGGTTGGTCAACCCAATGTTAAAAATATGCACCTTTTTCGACTTTCTTAGAATTGGGTTTTGAAAGTGGATTTAGGTACCCATTTGAGAGATGAGCATTGAAACCTATTTTTATGATATTTAGATTTGTTTTGGCCCTCGTTCAAACTTGGTCAAACAAGGGCTAAAAATATGCAATTTTGGTGACTTTCTCGGAATTGAAATTTAAAAGTGTATTTAGGTATGCATTTGAGAGATAAGCATGGACACCTATTCTTATGAGATTTGGAGCTATTTTTGGCCCTAATTCAAGGTTGGTCAAACCAAGGCTGAAAATATGCACTTTTGTCGACTTTCTCGGTATTGAGTTTTGAAAGTGGATTTAGGTAACCATTTGAGAGATAAGCATGTACACATATTTTTATGAATTGGAGCTATTTTGGCTCTCGTTCAAGGTTGGTTAAACAAAGGTTGAAAATATGTACTTTTGTCAACTTTCTTGAAATTGAGTTTTCAAAACAAATTTAGGTAACCATCTTAGAGATAAGCATGGAAACTTATTTTTATGAGATTTGGAGCCATTTTGGCACTTTTTCAAAGTTGGTCAAACCAAGGTTGAAAATATGCACTTTTCACGACTTTCTCAAAATTGAGATTTTAAAGTCGATATAGATACCCATTTGAGAGATAACCATGGACACCTATTTTTATGAGATTTGGAGCTATCTTGGCCCACGTTCAAGGATGTTCAAACCAACGTTGAAAAGATGCACTCTAGTCGACTTTCTCGGAATTGAGTTTTGAAAGTGGAGTTAGGTACCCAGTTGGGAGATAAGCATGGAACCTATTTTTATGAGATTTGGAGCTATTTTTTCCCTCAATCAAGGTTGGTCAAACCAAGGTTGAAAATATGCAATTTTGTCCACATTCCCAGAATTGAGCTTTGAAAGTGGATTTAGGCACCCATTTGAGAGATAAGCATGGAAACTTATTTTTATGAGATTTGGAGATTTTTTTACCCTCGTTCAAGGTTGGTCAAACCAAGGTTGAAAATATCCACTTTTGTCGACTATCTTGGAATTCAAATTTTATTGTAGATTTAGATACCCATTTGGTAGACAAGCATTCAAAACCATTTTTATGATATTTTGAGCTATTTTGTCCCTCATTCAAGGTTGGTAAAACCAAGGTTGAAAAGATGCACTTTTGTCGACTTTCTCAGAATTGAGTTTTGAATGTGGATCTAGATACCCATTTGAGAGATAAGCATGGACACCTATTCTTAGTACATTTGGAGTTATTTTGGATCTCGTTCAAGGTTGGTCAAACCAAGGCTACAAATATGCACTTTTGTCGAATTTCTCATAATTGCGTTTTGAAAGTGGATTTAGGTACCCATTTGAGAAATAAGAATGGACACCTATTTTTATGAGATTTGGAACTATTTTGGCCCTCGTTCAAGGTTGTTCAAACGAAGGTTGAAAATATGCACTTTTGTCAACTTTCTCGGAATTGAAATTTTAAAGTAGATTTAGATACCCATTTGAGAGATAATCATGGATACTTATTTTTATGAGATTTGGAGCGATTTTGGCCCTCGTTCAAGGTTGTTCAGACCAAGGTTGAAAATATGCACTTTTGTCGACTTTCTCAGAATTGAAATTTTAAAGTAGATTTAGATACCCATTTGAGAGAGAAGCATGGACACCTATTTTTATGAAATTCAGAGCTATTTTCTCCCTCGTTCAAGGTTGGTCAAACCAATGTTGAAAGTATGCACTTTTGTCGACTTTCTTGGAATCGAGTTTTGAATGTGCATTTAGTTAACCATTTGAGAGATAAGCATGGACACCTATTTTTATGAGATTTGGAGCTATTTTGGCCCTCGTTCAAGGTGGGTCAAACTAAGGTTGAAAATATGCACTTTTGTCGACTTTATCAGAATTGAGTTTTGAAAGCGGATTTAGGTACCCATTTGAGAGATAAGCATGGAGACCTATTTGATGAGATTTTGAGCTATTTTGGCCGTCGTTCAAACTTGGTCAAACCAAGGTTGGAAATATGCACTTTTGTCGACTTTCTCAGAATTGAAATTTTCAAGTATATTTAGATACTCATTTGAGAGATAAGCATGGACACCTATTTTTACGAGATTTGGAGCTATTTTTGGTCTTGTTGAAAGTTGTTCAAACCAACGTTGAAAAGATGCACTTTTGTTGACTTTCTTGCCATTGAGTTTTGAAAGTGGATTTAGGTACCCATTTGAGAGATAAGCATGGACACCTATTTTAAGAAGATTTCGAGCGATTTTGGCCCTCATTCAAGGTTGGTCAAACCAAGGTTGAAAATATGCCCTTTTCTTGACTTTCTTGGAATTGAGTTTTGAAAGTGGATTTAGATACCCATTTGAGAGATAAGCATGGAAACATATTTTTATGAGATTTGGAGCGTTTTTTAACCTCATTCAAGGTTGGTCAAACTAACTTTGAAAATCTGCACTTATGTCTACTATTTCAAAATTGAAATTTTATTATAGATTTAGATACCCATTTGGGAGATAAGCATTGCCACCTTTTTTTATGAGATTTGGAGTTATTTTGTCCCTCATTCAAGGTTGGTCAAACCAAGGTTGAAAAGATGCACTTTTGTCGAATTACTCAGAATTGAGTTTTGAAAGTGGATTTAGGTACCCATTTGAGAGATAAGCATGGACACTTATTTTTATGAGATTTGGAGCTATTTTGGCCCTCCTTCAAGGTTGGTAAAATCAAGGTTGAAAATGTGCATTTTTCTCGACTTTCTTGGAATTGAGTTTTGAAAGCTGATTTAGGTACGCATTTGAGAGATAATCATTGCCACCTAATTTTATGAGATTTGAAGCTATTTTCGCCCTCGGTCAAGGTTGGTCAAACCAAGGTTGAAAATATGCACTTTTGTCGACTATCTCGGAATTGAAATTTTAAAGTAGATTTAGATACCTACATGAAAGATATGCATGTAGACCTATTTTTATGAGATTTGGAGCTATTTTGGCCCTCTTTCAAGGTGGGTCAATCCAAGGTTGAAAATATGCACTTTTTTTTACTTTCTCAGAATTGCAATTTTGAAAGTGGATTTAGGTACCCATTTGAGAGATAAGCATGGACACCTATTTTTATGAGATTTGGAGTTATTTTGGCCCCCGTTCAAGGTTGGTCAAAGGTTGAAAATATGCACTTTTGTTTACTTTCTTGGAATTGAGATTTGAAAGTGGATTTAGGTACCCTTTTGAGAGATATGTACGGACAACTATTTTTATGCGCTTTGGAGCTATTTGGCCATCGTTCAAGGTTCATCAAACCAAGGTTGAAAATATGCGCTTTTGTCGACTTTCTTGGAATTGAAATTTTAAATTAGATTTTGATACGCATTTATGAGATAAGCATGGACACCTATTTTTATCAAATTTGGAGCTATTTTGGCCATCGTTCAAGGTTGGTAAAACCAAGGTTAAAATGTGCACTTTTGTTGACTTTATAGATATGAAATTTTAAAGTATATTTAGATACCCATTTGAGAGATAAGCATGGACGCCTATTTTGTATGAGATTTGGAGATATTTTGGCCCGCATTCAAGGTTGGTCAAACTAAGGTTTAAAAGATGCACTTTTGTTGACTTTCTCGGAATTGACTTTTGAAAGTGGATTTAGGTAACCATTTGAGAGAAAGCATGGACACCTATTTTTATGGGATTTTGAGCTATTTTGGCCCTTGTTCAATGTTGGTCAAACCATGGTTGAAAATATGGACTTTTGTCGAGTTTCTTGGAATTGAGTTCTGAAAGTGGATTTAGGTACCCATTTTAGAAATAAGCATGGAAACCTATTTTTTATGAGATTTAGAGCTATTTTCTCCCTCGTTCAAGGTTGGTAAAACCAAGGTTGAAAAAATGCACTTTTGTCCACTTTCTCGGAATTGAGTTTTGAATGTAGATCTAGACACCCATTTGAGAGATAAGCATGGAGACCTATTTTTATGACATTTGGAGATATTTTGGCCCTCGTTCAAGGTTGGTCAAACGAAGGTTTAAAATATGCACTTTTGTTGACTTTGTCGGAATTGAATTTTGAAAGTTGATTTAGGTACCCATTTGAGAGATAAGCATGGACACCTACTTTTTTGAGATTTTCACCTATTTTGGCCCTCGTTCAATGTTGGTCAAACCAAGGTTGAAAATATGCACTTTTGTCGACTTTCTCGGAATTCAGTTTTGAAAGTTGGTTTAGGTACCCATTTGAGAGATAAGCATGGACACCTACTTTTATGAGATTTGGAGCTATTTTGGCCCTTGTTCAAGGTTGGTTAAACCAAGGTTGAAAATATGCACTTTTCTCAACATTCTTGGAATTGAAATTTTAAAGTAGATTTAGATACCCATTTGAGAGATAAGCATGGACAACTATGTTTATGATATTTAGAGCGATTTTGGCCTACGTTCAATGTTGGCCAAACCAAGGTTGAAAATATGCATTTTTGTTGACTTACTCGGAATTGAAATTTTAAAGTAGATTTAGTCATCGATTTGAGAGATAAGCATGGACACCTATTTTTATGAAATTGCAGCTATTTTGGCCCTCATTCAAGGTTGGTCAAACGAAGGTTGAAAATATGTACTTTTGTCGACTTTCTTGAAATTGCATTTTGAAAGTGGATGTAGGTACCCATTTGAGAGATAAGTATGGACACCTATTTTTATGAGATTTTGAGCTATCTTGGCCCTTGTTCAAG
>LPNX010188831.1:239673-251074 GCA_001517045.1 Pseudotsuga menziesii | reverse complement strand
CAATATTATTTTATTATTTTAACTATTAGTTTATTATTTTAACTATTATTTTATTATTTTCCTTAGGAGGCCCATTTTAGACCCCAAAATTCCTCTAATGGTTGGTGAAACCAAGGTTTAAAATATGCACTTTTGTTTACTTTCTTGGAATTGAGATTTGAAAGTGGATTTAGGTACCCATTTGTGCGATAAGCACGTACACCTATTTTTATGAGATTTGGAGTTATTTTGGTCCTTCATCAAGGTTGGTCAAACCAAGTTTGAAAATATGCACTTTTGTCGACTTTATCAAAATTCAAATTTTAGAGTTGATTTAGATACCTATTTTGGAAATAAGCATGGAAACCTATTTTTAAGATATTTTTAGCAATTTTTCGCATCGTTCAAGGTTGGTCAAACCAAGGTTGAAAATATGCACCCTTTTTGACCTTCTCGGGATTTATTTTAGAAAGTGGATTTAGGAACCCATTTGAGAGATAAGCATGAATACCTATTTTTATGAGATATGGAGGTATTTTGTCCCTCGTTCAAGGTTGGTCAAACTAAGGTTGAAAATATGTACTTTGTTCGACTTTCTCAGAATTGAAATTTTAAAGTAGATTTAGATACTCATTTGAGAGATAAGCATGGACACCTATTTTTATAATATTTGGAGATATTTTGGCCCTCATTCAAGGTTGGTCAAACTAATGTTGAAAAGATGTATTTTTGTTTCTTAATGATTGTGTTTTGAAAGTGGATTTAGGTACCCATTTGAGAGATAAGCATGGACACCTATTTTTATGATATTTGGATATATTTTGGCTCTCGTTCAATGTTGGTCACAGTAAGGTTGAAAAGATGCACTTTTGTTGACTTTATTGGAATTGAGTTTTTAAAGTGGATTTAGGTACCCATTTGAGAGATAAGCATGGACACCTATTTTTATGAGATTTGGAGCAATTTTGGCCCTCGTTCAAGGTTGGTCAAACCAAGGTTGAAAATATGCCCTTTTGTCGATCTTCCCAAAATTAAAAATTTGAAGTAGATTTAGATACCCATTTGAGAGATAGGCATGGACACCTGTTTTATGAGATTTGGAGCTATCTTGGCCCTCGTTCAATGTTGGTCAAACCCAGATTGAAAAGATGCACTTTTATTGACTTTCTCAGAATTCAGTTTCGAAAGTTGATTTAGGTACCCATTTGAGGGATAAGCATGGAAACCTATTTTTATGAGATCTTGAGCTATTTTGGCCCTCATTCAAGGTTGGTGAAACCTAGTTTGAAAATATGCACTTTTGTCAACTTTCTAGGAATTGAAATTTTAAAGTAGATTTAGATACCCATTTGAGAGATAAGCTTGGACACCTATTGTTATGAGATTTGGAGTTATTTTGGCCCTCATTCAAGGTTGGTGAAACCAAGGTTGAAAAGATTTACTTTTGTCAACATTCTCGGAATTTATTTTTGAAAGTGGATTTAGGTACCTTTGAGAGATAAGCATAGACACCTATTTTTATGATATTTGGAGCTATTTTTACCCTCGTTCAAAGTTGGTCAAACCAAGGTTGCAAATATGCACTTTTCTTGGCCTTCTCGAAATTGAAATTTTAAAGTATATTTAGAAACCCATTTGAGAGATAAGCATCGACACCTATTTATATGAGATTTGGAGCTATTTTGGCTCATTCAAGGTTGTTCAAACCAACGTTGAAAAGATGCACTTATGTCGACTTTCTCGGAATTGAGTTTTGAAAGTGGATTTAGGTACCCATTTGAGAGATAAGCATGGACACCTATTTTTATGAGATTTGGAGTTATTTTTTCCATGGTTCAAGGGTGGTCAAACCAAGTTTGGCAATATGCACTTTTATTGACTTTCTCAGAATTGAGTTTTGAAAGTGGATTTAGGTACCCATTTGAGAGTTAACCATGGACACATATGTTTATGAGATTTGGAGGTATTTTTTCCCTCGTTCAAGGTTGGTCAAACCAAGGTTGAAAATATGAACTTATTTGGACTTTCTCGGAATTGTAATTTTAAAGTAGATTTAGATACCCATTTGAGAGATAAGCATGGACCCATAATTTTATTATATTTCAAGCTATTTTTGTAGAAAATCTGAGTTTACTGCTTGCTGGTTTAAATGCACATTTAGTGTTTTTCACTTCAGCCGGTTTTGCATAGGCTTGAAGCTACTTACAAAAAAAAATTCTGAACAATTTTAAACACACAGAAAACTACTAACAGGAATAAATAAACATTTGGACAGTCACACCATAAAATATTTGACTCAGATATTTTTGGCTAATCATCCCTGGAAAAACCCCCATGGGGAAAACCAGTCAGAGAGAGGAGAGATTTATTATTTCCTTCAGCAAAAAATCAGACATTAAATTTACAGTCAAAAATTCCAACTTATCTCAACCTAGATTTTTGACCAGCAGCAGACATTTTCGATTTCTGTGCATGAACAGCTTCTTGATTCCTGAGCCAACCGTACAGCAATAAATGCAGGCTGTACACTCACAAACTGACGTCGATTTCTGTGAAAAAATCATACAGCATTTAATGCAGGGCCGTACCCTCGATTTCAGTGCTGTCCGTACCCTCGAACTGTGTGCAAATTTAATGATGTCCGTACAGCAATTAATGCAGGCTGTACAGAATTTAATGTCCTCGATTTCTGTGCTAAAAATTTAATGCAAACCGTACAACATTTAATGGTCCGTACTATTCCTCGATTTCTGTGCAAACAAAATGCAGCCGTACAGCATTAAAGGGGTCGTACTATATTCTCGATTTCTGTGCCTAAGTTAATGCCCTGTACTCCTCGATTTTTGTGCATTAATTTTTCCTGGAAAATGTGCCAAAACCCTAGCTCAAAAATCCTTCTCTCTCAGCTCTTCCTTCTCTTCTCTTGAAAATGAAAAGTGAAGTCCTTTTGCCTCCCTCAGCCTTTTTTTTTGACCTAAGTGAGTTTCTAATCCAACGGTGGAAAAGACATCTAATCCAACGAATGAGAATCAATGAGAGTAAAAATTCCTTTTATTTATTTCTCATAAATAAAATTACTCTCACTCACTTACATTTATCAAAAAGTGACTTTATAATTATAAAGTCTCATTAAGTGACATTTAATGTGAGGGTCACCTTTTTCCCTCTTAAAGTGACTTAGGCAAAAATTAAGTCACCTAGGGAACATCTGCCTAGGTACAAAAACTAACACTCCCTCTTACCAAGGAAGGTGTTCCGTACCACTCCCAACTTATCTCTGAAGAAGACGAACTTACCCCTCCCCAAAGACTTCGTCAAGATATCAGCTATCTGCTCATCAGTGGAAATATGCTGAAGCTCAACTGCCCCTCTCTAAACATAGTCTCGAATGAAATGGTATCTGATCTCTATGTGCTTTGACATGTCATGGAACACTGGATTCTCAGAGAGCTGAATGCAACTATGATTGTTGCAGTAGATCACCGTAGGCCTAAGCTCTTGATCAAAAAAATCTACCAAAAGCTTGCGAAGCCACAGTGCTTCACAAGTAGCCTGACTGGCTGCTATATATTCAGCCTCAGCCGAACTCAATGCAACGGACCTCTGTTTCCAGCTGAACCACGACACTGCTGCCGAGCCCAAACTAAAACAACAACTGGAAGTGCTCTTCCGATCCTGCACGCAACCTGCCCAGTCTGAATCTGTAAAACCAACCAATCCGACTCCATTCGAACCCCTGTAGTCCAGACCATAGTCCAATGTCCCTGCAAGATATCTCAAAATGTGCTTTGCAGCTATCCAGTGCACACTCCTAGGCTCAACCATGAACTGGCTAAGAGTGTTCACCGCAAAGCACAAATCTGGCCTAGTGTTGAGCAGATACATCAACGACCCAATAAGCTAACGATATATAGTGGGATCCACCAACTTGCCCTCGGAAGCATGAAGTTGCTTCCAGCTGGTGATCATAGGTGTACTCATAGGCCTGCAATCCTCCATCCTAAATCTCCTCAGAATATCAGCTGCATACTTTCCCTGTCCAAGGAAAATATGCCCAGGCTCCTGCCAAACCTCCATACCCAAATAATAGTGCATCAGCCCAATATCGGTCATCTCGTACTCCGAAGCTAAGTCTCTCTTGCAATGTGCACTGATACGCTCAGCACCTGTGATGAACAGATCATCAACATACAACAAAAGAATGAGTGATTCTCCCCCAACCACAATGAAGTAAAGGTTGGGATCAGCCTCACTCTTCTGAAATCCCATCGATGTCAGATACTCATCTATCCTGGAGTACCAAGCTCTAGGAGCTTGATTCAGTCCATACAAGGATTTCTTCAGCCTGCACACATGAGAATCCCTCCCATGTATCTTGAATCCCTGCGGCTGCTCTAGATATACTTCCTCCTGCAGAAGACCATTGAGAAATGTGGTCTTCACATCCATCTGGTGGATCCTCCAACCCATATCTGTTGCTATAGAAATCACTGCCCTGATAGAAGAATATCGTGCAACTGGAGCAAAAGTCTCATCATAGTCGACTCCCTCAACCTGTGAGAATACCCGCGCCACAAATCGAGCCTTGTACTTCTCTACGCTGCCATCGGCAGCATGCTTTACCTTGTAAAGCCATCTGGAAGTCACAACTGACTTCCCCTCCGGTCTCGGTACTATCTCCCATGCATCATTCTTCATGATGGAATGGTACTCTTCCATCATGGCATCTCTCCAAACCAGATGCTGGGTAGCCTCCTCAAAAGTGGATGGCTCAGAGTCACGAAGGAATGCAACAAGAGCCATATCTCCTCTGTCCGGCACCACACCAAGCCTTTCAGGCTCCACTACTGTCCTGATCCTCTCCTGAGGTCTGCCAAATGCCTCTGCTTCCTTCAAGGTCTCCTGAAGCCACTTAGGCTTCCTCTTCCTTGAAGGCTGCTCCTCCTCATCTGATGAAGTCCCTGTACCTGAATGTCCAAAACCCCGAGGACCAGTAACAGATGAACCTATGCCTACCGATGCTATCACCTGAGGACTCAAACCTGTACCTATCCCCGACACTGTCCCTGAAGAGCCTGCCACCTGAACCACTGAACTAGTAGATGCTGTACCTGTACCCTGTGATCCTGTCCCTCCAGAAACCTGTGGACCTGTAAGCTGTATCGAAGAAGCCTGCACTAACTGAGGTGTGGGGGATGAAGTCTCCCCCTGCTCTAACTCTCTGGACTTCCGGAAGGCTCTCTCCTCATCAAACTTTACTTCCCGGCGGACAACAACTTTCCGCGAACAAGGTAAGTAAATACGATAAGCCTTCGAAGTCTCATCATATCCCACAAAGATACCTCTCTCTGCAGTGGGATCAAACTTCGTCCTCTTCTTTAAAGGGACGTGAGAGTAAGTCAAAGAGCCAAATATGCGGAAGTGGCTCACCTCAGGCTTCTTGCCCGAATACATCTCCTCAGGAGTCTTGCTCCCCACTGCCCTGTGAGGAATCCTATTCTGCAGATAAACTGCAGTACTACATGACTCAGTCCAAAGAAAGAAAGGTAATCCCTGATCATGGAGCATCGCCCTGGCTGCTGCCACAATAGACCTGTTCTTCCTTTCTACTACTCCATTCTGCTTAGGAGTGTAAGGGACTGTCAGCTGTCTCTGAATGCCCTCCTGAGTACAAAATGCGCTGAACTCCTTGGAGGTATACTCACCCCCATTGTTTGACCTCAAGATCCGGATCTGTCTACCTGTCTGCTTCTCCACAAGGGCTTTGAACCCTTGGAAGACTCTCAATACAAGCTTGGAATTCTTGCTCCTCAAGAAGTAGATCCAGGTCTTCCTGGAGTAGTCATCTATGAAGCTGATGTAATACTCAAAGCCTATCAAAGAAAGCGATGACATGGGACTGCAAATATCAGAATGGATCAAATCAAGCACCCCGGCAGCTCTCGTGTCACTGCTCGGAAAAGCAGTCTTGGTGTACTTTCCCAAAGCACACCCTCTGCACACATCCTCCTGCTCAGTGCTGAACTCTGGTAAACCTGTAACCATGCTCCTCATCAATCTAAGAGTTGGGTGATGAAGGTGGGCCATCCTCCGATGCCAGAGCTCACAAAGCTCACTGCTGCTGCTATGTGCCAAGGCACACTGTGGCTGAAATAATAGCTTGTACATATTTCCACACCTGACCCCGATGTCCATGGAACTGGACATACCTGTAGCCTTGGGATATACTTGTACTCTCCTATCTAAAAAGCACACCCCAAGACCCCTGTCCTCTATGGTGGAAACTGATACAAGGTTCTTTTTCAGCCCTGGGACATACAACACATCCCGCAGAGTCATGGGACTCATAGACTCCCTCTGAAATGTGATGGTCCCCCGACCAACAGCTCTCACAACGGTGTTGTCCCAAAGGACAACCTCCACATCCCTCCCTGCCTCTGATAACTCTGAGAACACCTCTCGAGCTCCAGTCATGTGGCTCATGGCTCCACTATCAATGTACCAAGTAGATGAGGTGGATGGACCCCCCTGATGTCCTGCCAACAAGGAATGCTCACTGTCCTGATCCATATCTATGCTGGTGGCTAAGGTGACTCTCTCTCTCTCAGTCTGTCCAACATAAAGGGAAAACTCCCTCTGAAATGCAACGCTAAACTCATCAACCTCTGCTGAGGCTACAGTCTACTCTCCCTGCCCCTTCTTCTTCTTCTTGCTTGGACACTGTGAGGCATAGTGTCCAAACGCCTGACAAGCATAGCACTTGATTTTACTCAAGTCCTTCTTCTTCCCACTCTGCTACCCCTGCTGCTGCTGCTTGGCCCCACCATTCTTGGGACCCTTCTTCTTCTTACCCTTGGTTGCCAAAGCCACATCCTCATCATCAGCCCCTCTCTGAGAAGTACTACCCTGTACAAGACCCCTCCTGGTCTCCTCCTGCACAAATTCATCCCATAGCCTCTCCCAGTCAGGTAGGTTCTCCCTGCCCACTATAGCCTGCACAAAAGCACTCCAGGACTTTGAAGCCCCATTCACTGCAGTACGTACAAGCTCTGTAGGGGCAACCTTCTCCCCAACTGCTGCAAGTTCATCTCGAACTGCAGAAATCCTAGTAAGGTAAGCTGTGACTCCCTCTCCTCCATTCATCCTGATACTCTTGAGTTTTTCTCTGAGAACCATTTTCCAGTTCTCATTAGAACTCTCATACAAGATGGTTAGGGCTGTCCACATCTCATGTGCCCTATCCTTTCCTGAAATGTGAGGGATAATGTGGTCTTTAACCGCATCAAGAATAATTCTTCTAGCTTTGCAATCCAACTTGTTGAAGGATGTAAGGGCTGCTGCATCCATAGATGCAGGAATGAAAATTGGGTTTGCTGTAGTGTTCCTCACTATGCCCGACCACAACTCATTCTCTTCAAGTAACAGCAGAATTCTAGCCTTCCACGGCACAAAATTCCCTGTCCCATCCAGCCTATCCTCCAATCTAAGTCCTGTAGCCATCTCAACAACAACTCAACAAAGTGCTGTTCATTGACAGAAGTAAAATAACACAAATTTCTGAATTCTGGAAATTACTGTGTCTGCAAAAATCACTGTTTTCTGCCCCCTTTGCTCTGATACAATGTAGAAAATCTGAGTTTACTGCTTGCTGGTTTAAATGCACATTTAGTGTTTTTCACTTCAGCCGGTTTTACATAGGCTTGAAGCTACTTACAAAAAAAAATTATGAACAATTTTAAACACACAGAAAACTACTAACAGGCAGAAATAAACATTTGGACAGTCACACCATAAAATATTTGACTCAGATATTTTTGGCTAATCAGCCCTGGAAAAACCCCCACGGGCCGTACTATTCCTCGATTTCTGTGCAAACAAAATGCAGCCGTACAGCATTAAAGGGGCCGTACTATCTTCTTGATTTTTGTGCTTGAGTTAATACCCTGTACTCCTCGATTTCTGTGCATTAATTTTTCCTGGAAAATGTGCCAAAACCCTAGCTTGAAAATCCTTCTCTCTCAGCTCTTCCTTCTCTTCTCCTGAAAATGAAAAGTGAATTCCTTTTGCCTCCCTCAGCCTTTTTGTTTGACCTAAGTGAGTTTCTAATCCAACGGTGGAAAAGACATCTAATCCAACGGATGAGAATCAATGAGAGTAAAAATCCCTTTTATTTATTTCTCATAAATAAAATTACTCTCACTCACTTACATTTATCAAAAAGTGACTTTATAATTATAAAGTCTCATTAAGTGACATTTAATGTGAGGGTCACCTTTTTCCCTCTTAAAGTGACTTAGGCAAAAATTAAGTCACCTAGGGAACATCTGCCTAGGTACAAAAACTAACAATTTTGGCCTTTGTTCAAGGTTGGTCAAACCAACATTCAAAAGATGCAATTTTGTCGACTTTCTCAGAATTGAGTTTTGAAAGTGGATTTAGGTACCCATTTGAGAGATAAGCATGGACACTTATTTTTATGATATTTTGAGCTATTTTGGCCCTCGTTCAAGGTTGGTCAAAGCAAGGTTGAAAATACGCACTTTTGTCGACTTTATTTGAATTGAAATTTTAAACTAGATTTAGAGACCCATTTGAGAGATAACCATGGACACAAAATTTTATGAGATTTGGAGATATTTTGGTTCGCGTTCAAGGTTGGTCAAACCAAGGTTGAAAAGATGCACTTTTGGTGATATTCTCAGAATTGAGGTTTGAAAGTGGATTTAGGTACCCATTTGAGAGATAAGCATGGACACCTATTTTTATGAGATTTGGAGCTATTTTGACCATCGTTCAGGGGTTGTCAAACTAAGGTTGAAAATATGCACTTTTTTCGACTTTCATGGAATTGAAATTTTAAAGTAGATTTAGATACCTATTTGAGAGATAAGCATGGACACCTAATTTTATGAGATTTCAAGCTATTTTGGCCTTCATTTAAGGTTGGTCAAACCAAGGTTGAAAAGATGCACTTTTTTTTACTTTCTCAGAATTGAGTTTTGAAAGTGGATTTAGGTACCCATTTGAGAAATAACCATGGACATCTATTTTTTTGAGATTTGGTGCCATTTTGGCCCTCGGTCAAGATTGGTCAAACTAAGGTTGAAAATAGGCACTTTTGTCGACTTTATCGGAATTGAGTTTTGAAAGTGGATTTAGGTACCCATATGAGAGATAAGCATGGGAACCTATTTTTATAATATTTGGAGCTATTTTGGCCCCCTTTCAAGTTTGGTTAAACCAAGGTTTAAAATATCCACTTTTGTCGACTTTCTTGGAATTGAAATTTAAAAGTAGATTTAGATACCAATTTGAGAGATAAGCATGGACACTTATTTTTATGAGATTTGGAGCTATTTTGGCCCTCGTTCAAGGTGGGTCAAACCAAGGTTAAAAATATGCACTTTTTCCGACTTTATTGGAATTGCATTTTGAAAGTGGATTTAGGTACCCATTTGCGAGATAAGCATTGAGACCTATTTTTATGAGATTTGGAGTTATTTTGGACCTTCTTCAAGGTTGGTCAAACCAAGGTTGAAAATATGCACTTTTGTTGACTTTGTAGGAATTGAAATTTTAAATTAGATTTAGATACTCATTTGTTAGATAAGCATGGACACCTATTTTTATGAGATTTGGAGCTATTTTGGCCCTCGTTCATGGTTGGCAAAACCAAGGTTGAAAATGTGCACTTTTTTTACTTTCTTGGAATTGAAATTTTAAAGTATATTTAGATACCCATTTGAGAGATAAGCATGGACACCTATTTTTATGAAATTTGGAGCTATTTTGGTCCTCATTCAAGGTTGGTCAAACCATGGTTTGAAAGATGCACTTTTGTTGACTTTCTCGGAATTGAATTTTGAAAGTGGATTTAGGTAACCATTTGAGAGAAAGCATGGACACCTATTTTTATACGATTTAGAGCTATTTTGGCCCTCGTTCAATGGTGGTCAAACAAAGATTGAAAATATGTACTTTTGTCGACTTTCTTGGAATTGCATTTTGAAAGTGGATTTAGGTACCCATTTTAGAGATAAGCATGGACACCTATTTTTATGAGATTTAGAGTTATTTTCTCCCTCGTTCAAGGTTGGTGAAACCAAGGTTGAAAATATGCACTTTTGTCAACTTTCTCGGAATTGAGTTTTAAAAGTGGATCTAGGTACCCATTTGAGAGATAAGCGTGGACACCTATTTTTATGAGATTTGGAGCTATTTTGGCCCTCCTTCAAGGTTGGTCAAACAAAGGTTGTAAATATGCACTTTTGTTGACTTTCTCGGAATTGAGTTTTGAAAGTGGATTTAGGTACCCATTTGAGAGATAAGCATGGACACCTATTTTTATGAGATTTAGAGCTATTTTGGCCCTCATTCAAGGTTGTTCAAAGCAACGTTGGAAAGATGCACTTTTTTCGACTTTCTCGGAATTGAGTTTTGAAAGTGGATTTAGGTACCTAGTTGGGAGATAAGCATGGACACCTATTTTTGTGAGAATTGGAGCTATTTTTTCCCTAAATCAAGGTTGGTCAAACCAAGGTTGAAAATATGCACTTTTGTCGACTATCTCAGAATTGAAATTTTATTGTAGATTTAGTTTGCCATTTGGGAGATAAGCATTGACACCTATTTTTATGATATTTTGAGTTGTTTTGTCCCTCGTTCATGGTTGGTCAAACCAAGGTTGAAAATATGCACTTTTGTTGATTTTCTCAGAATTTATTTTTGAATGTGGATCTAGATACCCATTTGAGAGATAAACATGGACACTTATTTTTATGAGATTTGGAGCTATTTTGGCCCTCGTTCAAGGTTGGTCAAACCAGGTATGAAAATATGCACTTTTGTCGACTTTCTCAGAATTGAGTTTTGAAAGTGGGTTTTTAACCGCCCTTAAAAGTTACTTTTGGGGTTTTTTGGGGGGTTCTAACCCCCCCCCAAAAAAAATTCACTATTGCGGGAGGTTCTAACCCCCCCCCCCCCCCCAAAAAAAAAAAGGTGAATTTTAAGTGGTTATAAACCCCCTCATAGACATCTACGGGGGTGGGTCCAACCCCCCCAAAAGTCCTTATTACAAAAATTTAGGGGCGATTTCTAACCCCCCTCGTAGGTATCTATAGAGGCATTTTGAAACCCCCCCTAATTGAGGCTAAAACTCTTTACAAATCTTTGGGGGAATTTATAAACCCCCCTCATAGGTACCTATGGGGGTGGTTCAAAAATATTCTTAAAATTATTTATTACAAAACTTTCGGGGTGGTTTTAATCCCTCCTCGTAGGTACCTATTGAGGCAGTTCAAGACCCCACCTAAAAATATTTACAAAACTTTGGGGGTGGTTATAAAACCCCCTCGTAGGAACCTATGGAGGCAGTTTGAAACCCCCCCTAAAACTCTTTACAAACCTTTGGGGGAGGTTATAA
>LPNX010188831.1:151114-239344 GCA_001517045.1 Pseudotsuga menziesii | reverse complement strand
ATAGCAGCAGAACTCAAAATCACTTTTATATTAATCGCAGGCCACTTCGAGGGGGAAACCTCCTTTGAGCAAGCTCAATACAAAATAACTTCACGGTGCCTTCGTTGGCCTCAACACACACTTATATACTAAAAATAGACGCCAATACTATGGGTCAAAACCATGGGCCAATATAAACTATGGATCAACAAATACTACAGGCGGCTTACAAAGCATATGCGCCCAACAACAATAACACAAACTATGGATCAACAATTACTATGGGATGACTTACAAAGCATATGCGTCCAACAACAATATACTAACACGGTAAAGAGAAGGATTGACATGGGTTCCTAACATCCCCTCCCCCTTAGAAAAAGCTTTGTCCTCAAAGCTTTAGATGTGGAAATTGTCGTTGAATCTGAAGGAGTAGTTCCCACGTAGCATCCTCGGGCTGCATTCCGTGCCATTGAATTAAGACCTCTGTGATAGAGCGAGAGCGAAGCTGACGAGTGCGCTTATTGAGGACAGCCTCCGGCTCCAAAAAGATGGATCCTTCATTATCCAGTTCTGGTAAAATAGTTTGGCCGTTGATGTTGGTGCCAAGAACTTTCTTCAGACAAGAGACATGAAATACTGGATGAATGCGGGAAGAAGGCGGAATTTCCAATTTATAAGCAACAGACCCAATCTTCTGAAGAATCCTATATGGCCCATAGAACTTTGGAGTGAGCTTATGACGCCCTCTGAGTTTTAGTGAGGATTGCTTGTAAGGCTGGAGACGAAGAAAAACCATATCACCGGCTTCAAAAGTGCACTCGAAATGGTGCTGATCAGCTTGTTGCTTCATGTGATTTCTTGCCATGTGAATATTTTCGCGCAAAATGCGAAGAGCCTCATCGCGGTTTCGAAGGACCGCATCAACTGTCTAAACTGGAGAACTGCTGGGGGTGTAAGGAAGAAGAACTGGTGGTGCCTGACCATAAACTGCTTCATATGGATTCATTTTAGAGGCAGTGTGGTAAGAGGTATTGTACCACCATTCAGCGAGAGGGAACCACTTTGCCCACTGATATTGTTGCTCAGAGGAGAAGCAACGAAGATAAGTTTCCAAGCATTTATTGATAATTTCAGTCTGACCATCCATTTGTGGGTGACAACCTGAACTCATCTTCAGTTTGGTGCCAGTGTGGTGAAAGAGTTATGTCCAAAAATGACTGGTGAAAGTCGCATCACGATCCGAGACAATGGAAGAAGGCATTCCATGAAGACGAAAGATCTAGTCCAGGAAAATTTGAGCAATGGAGGAGGCTGTATAGGGATGGCTGAGAGCACAAAAATGACTATATTTGGAGAGGCGATCAACCACAACCAAAATCATAGTCTTCCCTCCAGATTTAGGGAGCCCTTCAATGAAATCCATAGAAATATCTGTCCATATCCGGGTAGGTATGGGCAAGGGTTCGAGCAATCCCGGAAGGGGTGTTGTTTCACCCTTATTGCGCTGGCAGGTATCACATTCAGCCACCATCTGTTGAATTGTCCTTTTCATGCCCTGCCAAAATAAGTTGCGTCGTGCCCGTTCATACGTTTTGAGAAAACCTGAGTGCCCAGCTGACGGAGAAGCATGGAGTTCATAGAAGATAGCTTGTTGAAGAGCTGTGTTCTGGGGAAGCACCAGACGACCCTTGTATCTCAGTGAAGCACCATCCCAAGAGTAATGTGGGACAACAGAAGGGTTGTTGTCCAAGTGTTGGATTATTTGAGATAATGAAGAGTCATTGACATAACCCTGTTGAACCGATTGCAACCAACTTGGAACAGACATAGAAATAGCGAAAAGGGAACCTTGGTCATCAAATGTGCGAGAAAGGGCATCTGCCACAATATTGTCCTTACCCTTCTTATAAGTGATCTCATAGTCATAACCCATGAGTTTGCTAACCCATTTTTGATGTGCTGGGGAGGATACACGTTGTTCTAGGAAATATTTCAGACTCTGGTGATCAATCTTGATGCAGAAATGGTTCCCTAAGAGGTAGGGTCGCCACTTTTGTATTGCATGCAAAATAGCCATCATTTCCTTCTCATATGTAGAGGTAGCTAAATTCTTAGTGGAAAGGGATTTGCTGGTGAACGCAATGGGGTGTTCATATTGAAGGAGAACAGCACCAAGTCCATTGCCGCAAGCATCACTCTCAACAGTGAAGGGCTTGGAAAAATCGGGCATAGCTAGAACAGGTGTAGTACACATAGCTTGTTTCAGCTTGTCAAATGCACACTCAGTAACATGTGTCCATGTAAAAGCATCCTTTTTCAACAGAGTAGTTAATGGAGCTGCAATCTTCCCATAATCCTTGAAAAACTTGCGGTAGTAGCCAGTCAACCCCAAAAAACCACGAAGGCTCTTGAGTGTCTTAGGAGGTGGCCAATTGTTCATGGCAACGATTTTGGTGGGATCCACACGAACCCCTTGTGCTGAGATAATGTGCTCGAGATACTCAACTTCCTTTTGGCCAAAAACACATTTAGACTTTTTGGCATGGAGGTGATGATCAGAGAAAAGTTGCATTACAAGATCCAGATGTTGGAGATGTTCAGCCCATGTTTTACTGTAGATGAGGATATCATCAAAAAATACCAGAATGAATTTCCGCAAATAGGGTCGGAATATTTTATTCATCAAGGCCTGGAATGTGGAAGGAGCATTAGTGAGACCAAAGGGCATGACCAAAAACTCATAGTGGCCATCATGTGTGCGGAAAGCTGTTTTAGGGATATCATCCTCATGAACCCGAAGTTGATGATACCCAGAGCGAAGATCCAACTTGGAGAAAAATTGAGCACCATGAAGCTCATCAAGAAGCTCATCAACAACAGGAATTGGAAACTTATCCTTGATGGTGAGGTGATTAATTCCTTGAAAGTCAATGCAAAGTTGCCATGACCCATCGTTTTTGCAGACAAGAAGAACTGGTGAAGAAAAGGAACTTGTGCCTGGGCGAATAATACCTTGCTTCAGTAAGTCCCTAACGAGGAGTTCAATCTCTATTTTTTGGTGAAATGTGTAGCGATAGGGCCTGATGTTGGGAGGAATGCTTCCAGGAAGGAGCTGAATACGATGGTCCTCTGGTCATGAAGGTGGAAGTCCCACTGGTTCAGCAAAAACACCTGTATATCGATCCAGAATTTGTTGGAGATCCAAAGGAGTAGTGGGGGCCGCTGATGGTTGCATTTGAATGGAATGGAGCTGAGTGATGACACCATGGGAACTCTTATTAAGGAGTTTTTCCATGCGATGTGAACTGATAATGCTAAGAGACCTTGGTTGTAATCCTTTCAATGTGTGTTTGTGTCCATCGGGGGAGAACTGCATCCAAAGTTCAGCAAAATCCCATAATATGGGGCCAAGTGTGCGCAGCCATTGAGCACCCAAAACCACATCACATCCGCCTAAGGTCAAGGCAAACATGTCAGAGCGGAGGTTATAATCTCCCATAGAGATACGCACATTACGACACTTCCCTTTGCAAGGTAAGGTGCCCCCATTGGAAACCATGACTTCAAAGTTGGAGCAAGGATGGATAAAACAATCAGCTTGTTTGGCGATTCGAGGGTCAATGAAATTATGAGTGCTGCCAGAATCAATGAGGATTGTAAGAGGAAGCTTCTTGAAGTAACCACGTACTCGCATTGTTTGGGGGGCAGTGACTCCAGCTAAAGCATGGAGGGATATCTCGGGCTGGTCGTCCTGAGATGGAGGGTCAGTAGGCGGCTCCTGAATGTCAACCGGAGCATCCATTGTATTGGGAGCTTCTTCACCAATTTCAGAGGCAGGTGGAGAATCCACATCCAAGAGATAGAGCTTTTGTTGAACACATCGATGTCCCCGATTGAATTTCTCATCAAAATTATAACAAAGCCCTTTTTCTCTGCGTGCTTGCATCTCGGTTTCAGACAAATGCTTGATTGGAGGTGAGCGAGGAGTTGGCGGAATGGGAGGTTGTTGAGAACCCATATTTCGGAAGGGAACAAAAGAGGATTTGGAGCACTGTTGGGCTGCCATCTTGTCTTTTGCCAACTTAGCCAACCCCAGGGCTTCCATCATTGTGTTGGGACTGAACATTTTGACCTCAGAGCGAATTGCATCCTTTAGACCACTGATAAAACAACTCCGGTAGAAGTCATCAGGTAATCCTTCAGTGTGATTAGCTAGTTTCTCAAATTCAGTTTGATACTCTTTCAAAGTGCCAATTTGGTGAAGTTTAGTGAGAGCTCCTGTGAAGTCATCAAAAGCACTAGGACCAAATCGTTGCAAAAGGAGCTGGCAAAAATCAAGCCATTTTGGCTCTTCATGAGCCTTGATGTACCAACGATACCATTGAAGAGCTTCCTGTTCCAAATGAAAGGAGGCAAGTGGAACTTTGTTGACATCAAAAGTATTATGAAGACTGAAATACTGTTCTGCACGATAGATCCATCCAATCGGATCAGTACCATTAAAGCGAGGAAAATCTAGCTTCGGACCGCGAAAATTGCTGGAAGAAGAGAACCCATTCTCTGATGAAGACTCGGACTGTCATCTGGTGTTCATAGCTGCATGCTCAAGATGGAGACTGAGAAATTTTTCATCCAGTTCCTAGAGTTTGGCTTGGATGGCTGCAAGTGCTTCCTCCATGGTTTTTTGCTCCTGTGCGGGTGACAACCATAACCAGGAGTTTTTTTTTTTTTTTGGGGGGGGGGGGGGGGGGTAGAAAAACAAAAACAGAAACTGTTTCAGTAGAGGAAAATCTGGATTTGGGAAAAAATCGGAAGGGTAATTTGGGTTTGAGTAGTTTTGGACACTGTCGAAAGGACAGGCAAGCAAAAAATGGGGATTTTAGGAGCGGGGTGAAAGAATGAGAAGATTTGGTAGAGAGGGACAAAGAAGCAGAATGAGGAAAGGAATATGTTGGCAAAATTTGAAGGCGTTTGGGTGAAAATCGAAGGAGTTATGGCAAACCCTAAAAATAGACAAATGTGGGATTTCGGGTGTTGGGAAGTGGAAGTTGGGATAGGGTCTTCAGGAATGAAATATGAAGAATGGAATTGCAGAGGTGTCAGTGAAGTTTCAGGGAAAACAGAGTTGAAACCAAGGAGATATGGCCGAAAAAGAGTAGTTTTGTTTGTTTTTGTTTTTTGTTTTGTTTTGTTTTTTTTTCTTTCAGGAAGGGATCTGTAACGGCACGAAAGTGATCGAAAATAGTGGAATCTGCAATGGCACGGAAGTGATCGGCAACAAATGGATCTATAATGGCGCGGAACTGACCGGCAATACTTCTGGACAGAGGAAATTTGCGATTGTGCAACTGAAAATAGATATGGACCCCAGGTATGTGCGGCTTCCTATCGGTTCAAGGGATGCACTCGGCCACCAATGCTGTCTGACAGCTTGCGTATTGGGAAGTACCCCTCACTCCACGGCTCAGGTAAAACTGATAATCGCTTGGCCAAAAACGACAGCTCTTGGTTTACCTCACGGGTGGGAACTAGTCAATCAGGTAGGGGTCGTTGCCCTTTTCGCTGGCAGGTCCTCTCAATGGGCCAGCGACTTTGGGGTTCCTGTGGTACTCCTCACAATGATTTTTAGGGCTTATTCCCAAGTACTTCCCACAGTTAAGTAGATAGGGACTATTCCCAGATCCGAACCTGCAACAGAAGCGAGAAAAAAAAAATTGGGCAGAAATTTCACCCAACGAGCCCAAGAAAGTGCTCTGATACCAGATGTGAGGACCCTGCAGCAAATAATTAATCAAAATACACGATATAGCAGCAGAACTCAAAATCACTTTTATATTAATCGCAGGCCACTTCAAGGGGGCAACCTCCTTTGAGCAAGCTCAATACAAAATAACTTCATGGTGCCTTCCTTGGCCTCAACACACACTTATATACTAAAAATAGACGCCAATACTATGGGACGACTTATAAAGCATATGCGTCCAACAACAATATACTAACACGGTAAAGAGAAGGATTGACATGGGTTCCTAACATCTATTAGCAGCTAATTTGTGCTAAATAAATGGAATGTTTTTGGGCCCATAAGGAAAGAGATAAATCCTACAAAATTTTCATGACAAGGAACCTCGGGAGCTGTAATGGGTTTCTAAAAGAAAGGAAAGACTCTAAATAAGGAATCCGAGAGTTTATAAGAATGGAATGACCCACACAGGCCATGGCCTATCGAATGAAGGAAATATCAAGGTCCAAAGTCATGAATGAGCCCCCTCGTTTTGGTCATGCCAGAGGAAAGAGGAAATTACAGTTAGGAGGATGATAGAGAATGAGACACTTTTCAATGATCATGAGAAAGAGTTGAGGCAGATCAATTGTGAAGAGCCATTCCGTGAGCTTTAAGTATACCACTAAAAAGCGTGTTTCAAATTGGTGAAATAAATTAAACACCGACAGCTTTCGACAGCTGAGATCACTAAAGGTTTAGATCAAAGACGGAGGTAAATTTCACCGATCTAAAATGCTCATGGGAGATAATGCTTCAAAACTCCTGAAATATGATAAAGGGAGGATCTATCTAATGGTAGTGATCTGTGCGGAGGTAAATCTACGATGAGGATTTGTTCCACTAGCTACACTTGTGCGAAAGAAATCTCACTTGAAAGTGGTGAAATTCGGTAAGTCTCCCCACTGCGGATGACGGGATGGTAGAAGGGTTTAAGATCGACGAAGGAGGTTAGATCCCGTGAGTTGGAAGTGCACAAAGGGCTACGGGGAGGAAAAAATGATAGTACAAGTACCAACGGTCAAGATCACATGGCTCAGAACTCTCAAGTCCCAGATATACGGCCAATGTTTTTATCCAGATGGAAAGATGCATGGTAAGATAAGGGAATAAAATAATATAAAAGTCTGCACATGGATTTAAACTAGTTATTCTTCTGGAGCATCGAAAAGTGAGGGGTCAAACTGTGCAGAAAGCACCATCATGGAAAATATTCCCAATCAAACTGTCAACCAACCTGGTACGTCTTTTGCTCCATTAATATTTAGAGGCTCAAGGTCTCAAATTTCACAGTGCTGAAGAAGCTCTAGAAGATAAAGATTTGGAGGTTTTCAACACTATCATATTACATGATAGTATAGAAGCCACTAAGAGTAAACTGAAAACTATTTAGTTGTAGGGAATTGAAACCCATGGGGTTCTTAGTTCTTATTTCTTTTACTTATATGTGGAACAAACCCCTAGTTTCTCGGAATTCATAGAATGGTGCATAGATAATTATTCTCCATCCGAGGGTGTAATAATGGACGTGTCTAGGTATAAGATGTTGTGTCCCATAAAATCCATCATCGTCCAAAACACTCTACTGATCCCTCCTGAGTTTACCTAGATGTCTAGCGAGTACAATGAAGAAGATATACCCCATTTTTTTTGAAGGTCGTTAGCCGAAAAAAGGAAGATTTTCTCAAAACCTGTTTGAAATCGAAAATCCAGTTATCGAATCCTCTGTTCCCCATTGATTTTGACATGTTTAATGAAGAGACGCAGTCTGTGATAACCCTAGAAAGCCAGTTCTTAGGTATGGACTTAAACCAATTCGTCACTAAACCTTTATTGATTCTGATATTCACCCTCAGCTCAGGTCAAGGAGTGTCAGAAACGTTGAGTCAGTCTTCATCGTGCGCATATCTACAGTTTGATGAATTCCTAGCCAGAAACATACATTCTTAGTTGATTAATTTTTGTCACACGAGAACCTTTAGGTTTCATTCTATCCTTATGAAGATGTGTTTTAGCTTCAATGAAAACAACCTGCAACTCTTGAAGATAGTTATAACAAAGGACATGTGTAGGGATTATTGCAAATTCATGAATTTCCTCATAGTGCCAATATATGAATTCCTTTTCCAGAAGAGGCTGTCGAGGGTCTTACCAGAGATGAAAAATTTGTTGCAGTTGTATCCTGAAAGGATAGTGGGGCAATGGTTCCTCTCTGAATACAATACTGTGATTAGGGTCTATGGGTTTACTCACCAACCATATGTCCTACTGGTGTTTCTGACGATGAGAATGTTTGCACTAGATTTGATCAAGCAAAGGCTCACAGGTGAAGATGAACATTTCATAAGTTTCAGAAAGCTCGCGGATATCAAGTTTCCATGGGAATTTGGTCCTTTTACCATTAAAAACAAATCAGCCCTGTCCATGATTGATAATTTGCTCAGGGAGAAAGGGTTTGCAATGGAGGCTGCAATTAACTATGAACCTCATCACATCTTCTCTAATAGAAGGCAAGCCAATAAGAACAAGCCATTAGAGCATGCTGAATTAGCAGGGTTGGTGGAAAAAGAGAATTGGATGGAGTATCCTGGAGAGACTAGTTATGATGAAGACATGCCGAAAAATTTGGTCTCCTCTATACCAATGGGAAATCCCCCCCCAGCAAGAACTCTCCATCATTGTTGTTGCGGCCACATAGGTCACCCCTTTATCTAGTGTGCCAAAAAAGAAACATAAGAGAGAATGGCCAGAGGCCATGGACTTAGATGAAGGGACACTACCAAAAAACCCAAGAAGTAGAAGGCTGAAAAACCAATTGGGTTGGTATAGTCAAAGGCCCAACCTTTCAAATTTAGGAGTATATGTTCGATAGTGTCCCTAAGGATGTTGTGAATAAATACAGGTCCAAAGCAGAGCTACTGCATAGTTATAGAGATGCTGGTTAAAAGGATTTTGAGGAAAAAGTGAAGTTGTGTGATAAAGTGGAAAAATTACCCGGCCATGATACCTCCCTAGTGAATGTTAGAGACCAGGCCAGAGGAACACTGAACCTAGCTGTAATTTTAGGGAACAAATTATTTGAGATGAGGGTGGACCCAAAGAGGGTTCCCAAAATTGATATGATTCACTTACATATAGGGATAGGTGATATCATCTATATCGACCTACTCCAAGCTACAATGCAGATATCCAAATTAACAGCTGGTGAGAAAAGGGTCGAAGAGCTGCTCCGAAAGGATAAGGTAGAGAATAGAGCTCACCAAGCCTAGATCAAGAAGCTCCAAGTGGATATATTGGTAGCATATAGCCCATGTGACAAAGGTGCTGCCACACAAAAGTTACTAAAGGATAAGGAGAATACAATTCAACTATTAGAAAGAAAGATAGACATCCCTTCTACCTTGCTCATACAAACCTCTAAATTGGCCGAAAATGAGAAAGAGAAGGAAGCCTTAATTACCGAATTGATTGATTGTAAGGATAGACTACTCAAATATGAAGAAAAGGACAAACAATGGGAGAAATATGTAGAGCTTTGGGATGAAAAGGAAAAGACTTTTGGGGAAAATAAAGTAGATCTAGAAAAGGAGTTGCAAGAACTGAAAGAAAGGACTTAGGGACAGACAGTATCAGCGATCCCATCTTCTGAGGCATCTAGTGAGGAATCACTTTCTCAAGCCATGCCTCAAGTAAGTATCAAGGCTCTAGAAATCACTGGTCTAAGAAAACAAAATAAGGACCTGATGGATGTGGATGAACTCAAGGAAGAAATAAGAAAGAAGCTAGAAAACCATTGTAAACAATTGGAGAACAAGAACATGAAGCTGACAAAGAAAGTTACTGGCCAGGTGGCTCTACAGGGGGAAACACACCTTATTTGGGATATGGTAATAGCAGAGGAGGCTAAGTTATGGAATTACCTGTATTTTATCTGGGATAAAGACAGTATTACACAGGAATCCAACAAATATATTCAAATGGAAAAATAGGACTTAAACAAAAGCCCCATGGGAACTACTGAGGATGTTGTTGGTTTTTTGAACAATTTGACTGAGGAGGATGTCAGACAAGGAAATATCCAAGATATATTATTGGTCATTACTTGGGCGAGGAAGGTGGTGAACAAACACTAACATTTGAAGATGGTAGAGGCAAAGTGGAACTTCATGAAAAACCAGGTGAATGGATTTATTCAGCTTTTTGATCCTCTAACCAAAAGAGGGATCCCCTTATTTTGGGAAGAAAAAGGACCAATGTTATCCTAGAAATAATATTGTGACAAATTGATTGATTGTATACAAGACCATAGGAAATTTGAAGATATGTCCCAACATTCAATTTCAGGTAAGACTGTAATCGATAAGTTGTCCAGTGAATTTGAATTACTGTTTGATTTAAGAGTTGTATGCACAAAATTGTCGGCTCCTTCCTACCCAGAGAACGTGGAACTCAACATATTAGCTGAGGAAATGATCAAGCTAGAAATGTTGATTGTTAACCAGTGGAAGGTGATTGAAAACTATGGTAAGCCTAAGAACAAGCTGCTCCAATGAGGATGCGCCTGAGCCATGACTGGAACTAAAGATACATGTGTAGGGAGATCAAGCAAGCCTATATTTTGAAGACGTCTCACTGATCTAAGACCAGCCAACATGTTGTCTCCATCATTTTCCGTTTTATGTACATCATGGAGAAAATTCCATGCTATAGTTTGTTATAGTTTGTTGATAATTTTGTAACTAATTTCGGCCCCGTTTCGAGGTTGTTCTCAGGGGCCCCAAAACACTATAAATATTCTCCCCATAGAGGGAGAAGGGGTTGGTTGGAGCCTGTAAGACTGTTGTGTTTATGATGTTTTGATTTGCTTGAATACAAGTTACAAATCCAAATCCTGGTTATTTGAATGCAAGAATTCATGTGTGCTTCTCAATTACAGTCTGTAATTTCCCTTCTTTATGTGCATGTAATTCCCGTTATTTCTTTCCATTGTGTTTTCTTCATGTATTTAACTTAGTGTATAATGGTTTGGAATTCATATTCTTATGCTCTGGCCATTGTTTTAGACATTCACCAAATGTTTCTTCCAAATTTGCTGTAGAATTCATCCTTGCAGTGCTCTACATTAATGGACTATCATCGTTATTCATTTTCCACCAGACCCAAAACACATTGACCATGATCGAAGTACTACCTTTCTCTTGCAAACATTTCCTCTGTAAACTACTCTGTGTTTCTTGGTATTTGTGACTCCATAGCCCAATACATCTTTACCTTGTTTCAACCACCAACATCTGAATTCCATTTCGTGACAATATATTTGGCCTTGTTATGTATTTTTGAGAGATCCCTCCCTGGAATCAGAGAATCCATCTCCCTTTCCTAAAGCGATTCTGTTGTTACCTCGGGGTCCACCTTTCCACAACCTTTGGGTGCGATTCTGAGTGCTAACAAACTAGTGCCATTGTCGGGGATGAAATTGAAGATCATCCCTAGGAGAACGACAAAGATTTAAGGATGAAAATGTTTCTGCGAGAAAACAAAGATCCTTACATGTGAATAAGGTTGTGTATTTTCCCTAGTGGCTCCACATTTGGTTCTGAGCTATCTACAGAATATATCCTGGCTTCTCGACGGCTGCATACATGAGGTAATCCTGACATTGAGATTCTACAAAGTGTGGATAACCCTAATAAACTAGTTAGAAATAAGGGAAAAGACCAGTTAGTTATTCCTCAGTTTGAAAAATCCTCTACTCAAGAATTCTGTAGTGTCCAATATTCCGCAGAGGAAACTTACATTGAAATATCCCTGCTGAAATATAAATCAGTGTCATATCTGAAGAACCCCAAAGTGAATCCTGATAGGTTAGAAGCATATCTGTTAGACTCTCTTCAGCAGAAATTTCAAACGTCTAGAAACCCTGCTTTTCAAAATTTTCAATCCTGTACCCCCTCAGTAGTGAAAAATCACCCAACCTTCCAAGTTCCTCCCATAGTCCCAACCCCACCTAGACTAATGGATGGAAGGTTCACCCCAGTGTTTCTACCTATCATGTTACATGACCTCCCTCAAGGTTACACCTAGAGAGTCCCTTTCTATGACGGGGAGGGAAATTTCACATCCAGACAACATGTCGATAAGTTCAAAGAATTTTTGGAGCTGGACCTGGTAGATGATGGCAATGTGAAAATGAGGTTGTTCCTATTGAGCCTCTTATGAGAGGATAAGAAATGGTTCAAATATCTTCCCGCGGGGTCCATTCGCATGTTCACCGATTTCCAGACTATGTTTTTGGAAAGATGGGACGATAAGAGAAGCCCCCTACAAGTCCTATCCTAGTAAAATAGACTACAGAAGGGTAGTTTTGAGTCTCTTCATGAAATGTTTAGTATATTTATGAGGGCGTACAATTCCATTCCTGCTGACATCAAACCACCAGTGGGTGCTGTAAATCTCCACTACGCCGATGCTTTTGACAGTGATTTTGATATGCTGTTAAGGGAGAGGAAGTCTTTAAATATTCTTATAATGTTTCAAGGTGCCTTAGATGTGGAGGCTAACATGATGGCAAGTGGGAATATCAAGCAGAATATGAAACAAGGAAAGTAACAGAATATGGGCCTTCTACCTCTATTGCTTCCGCTAACGACATGAAGTTTGAAATGATGTTGAAGACAATAGAGAATTTGATGGATAAATTAGTTGTGGATAATGGATTGCTGAATAGGGAAAAAAATGAGACCCAAGTTAGAAACCCAAATTTGGGAAGACCCAATCCCCCTCAGCCTCCATAGATCAGACAAAGGGATTCCAGGAATCCTCGAAACCCGAACGACCAACAAATACAACCACCTTTTCTTGAGAATTATGTTGATCGTGAGGGTCAAGAGGAACCAGCCGAATATCAGATCCACCACTTCGATGATCTAGACTCAGATATATACCTCACTGAGACAGAGCATAACTTGTATGCCCAAGAAGAGGATCAGAGGGATTTTGAGGAAGAATCAGAGCAATACCAGAGGGGATATCTGCATGCTATAAATGAAGTCCTCAGGAAAATTCAATTGAGAAATAGGGACGTTTTTATTAATAAAGGAAGGCTCAATTCAAACCATCCATCTTGCATTCTACAAAACACTAATAAGAATAAATAAAATACAAAAGATCAAGTCGCATTTAAAAATCCTGCGAGTCGGGTTGAAAAGACAAAGGAAGTCAGGCCACCAGCATCGGTGGATGCAGAAAAAACCATGTCCACTTTCAACCTGTAGACTGAACTTTCAAAGGTAAAAATATCTATTCCCTTCAATGAGTTGTTCAGAAATAAATAATACAGGGATAACATAACAAGAATGGTCAGAAATCAAAGAGAGTCTCAACCTAACATATTATAAGTGAATGATGATGCTCCTACTCTCAGCTTTGGTTCCAAACTTGAAAATGGAGATAAAGAGGAGGTTTCGCCGTTCTACCTAAGCCTAAATGTGCATGAAATGGTCGAGCACAACACCATGTTAGATTCAGGGGATTCCCACAATCTGATTCCCAAGGGGGTGGTAGATAGTTTTGGATTAGAATTTACTCGACCATACAAAGAATTATAATATTTTGATTCTAGAAAAGTAAAATGTCTTGGCATGATTAAATATATTGTAGTAACTCTGACGAAAATTCCCTCCAAAATTGTGGTGATGGACATGGTCGTAGCATACATTCCTCCAAAGTTCGATGTATTGTTGTCTAGATCCTAGACATTTAAATTGAAAGGTAGTTTGCAGATAAACATGTCTTATGCTACTATTCCCATGGATGGAGGGAGTAAAAGATTGTACAGTGGTAAGAGATTCCCATATATCGTCAGCATCCAAGACAATCTAGATGACCATTCTATATATGCTGTCGACATCGACTTGGGATCCTATATTTTATTTAATGACGTCTCCCACTATGACCTCAATATTTCGATGCCTGTTGAAAGGGAAGGAGAAGTTGCAAGGGGAAAGAAAGAATGCTGAAGAGAAAAGGAAGAAGGAAGATGGTATCTAGACGATGTACTTCGATGGGTTAATTGCTAGAATCAGAGCTAGAATAGGTGTTTATATCATTCCCCCTATTGGGAGCTCTAAAAGCATTCCCCCTGTTGGGATCTCTAAAAATCTGTCATATAAGTTAAAATTTGAATTTACTAAAAATGTGGCAGAGTATGAAGCTTTATTATTAGGGCTACAAGCTTTGAAAGACAGAGGGGCCAAAAGGATACAAATCATAGGGGACTCAAAATTGGTTATAAGTAAGGTAAATGATAGCTATACGACCAAACACCCCAGGATGAGGGGCTATAGGAATGAAGTGTGGGATATGTTCAAAAATTATTTCACTGAACATGCAATCAGATTAATCCCAAGATGTGAGAATATGGTAGCTGATTCCTTAGCAGTCGCGGATGGAAGGTTCAAAGCTCATGGCACCATAAAAATGGAGTGTAAGGTCAACATCAGAAATAGGCCCTCTATATGTAACGAACATAAAATAAGATAATAATTAGGTTAACTAATTTAGGTTATGAAATGAGGCATCTCCTCAACATCAAATGCCCAAGCCATATTTAAGGTAGGACCACCATTGTAACATATCATATTTTATCCTATCATCAATACATATATTATCATGGCTTATTTGATTTACCAAGTCTTTTGGTGAATATTATTGTATGAGCGAATAGTTATTTGCTTCATTTGGTATCAGAGCTAGTTCTGATCCGACCTTTGGCCATCATCTCAAAGTCTTTCTAATTTAAAAGATCATTTTGATCCAACTCGTATTTTCTAAAAAATATTATTCTGTTATATTTTTGGGCTTTCCATTTCTCCCTCAAACTCCATCCGTCCGCTGCCCCATCCACTCCACCACCATCCATCCTCCCTTCTGTGCACTCCACCATTCTTCTCACTGCACACTCCATCCTCCTTGTGCACATCACCTTTCTCCTCCATGCTGCACTCCACTCCATTCGCATCCCTCCACAACCATCACCTCTCCCCACTTCATGCCATCCTATCTTCCTCCACACCACCTCCTTCTCCCACCTTGTGCTTCCTCCCCATCCTTCTGCTACATGCCATTCCCACACTCCCCATCTGCATTCCCATCCATGCTACATCCCCACCCTTCTGCTGCTCCACCCTCTGCACTCCCCAGCCACCAGCACCCCCTCTCTTCCTCACATTCTGCTGCTCCACCCTCTGCACTCCCAAGCCACCAGCTCCCTCACTCTTCCTCATGGCTCCATCACCGATGCCCTCCACTCCACCAAGCACTGTGCCAGCTCCTCCCTGCCACCTGCCTCCCATCATGTGCGCCCATCACTCGGCATCCTCACGTCATCACTCCCCATGAACTGCACAAAAACCAAACAAACAAAATATTATAATATATATATATATATCATAATATATTATATTTATAATATTTCAATTATATTAAATAATAAAATAAAAATTTATTAATTTAAAAAAAAAGTATAATAATTATTATTTATAATAATTATTTTGGAGAAAAAAGGGTTATTTAACTTAATGAGAAGATGATCAATTATCATTGAAAAAGTAGTCAAAGGAAAAAAAATCGAAAAAAAAATCAACGACTAGCTATAGTCTAGATGACCATCTATGTCGAAGAAATCAGAGATCGTGGAATCTGGTTTGCGACTACAAATAGAGAAATTAGAAGCCAAGTTAAAGCATTATCGAAGAGACAATGAAGAATTACAAGACATAAATACGAAATAAAAATGTAATGATTAAATTACATAAGATGCAAAAAGAGCTCAAGGAGCAAAAAATTTCCGACCAGAAAAATCATATAGAAAAATTGTCTACCCAAATTGAGAAATTAAAAGATGAAAGTGATTTCAATCAGAGAATAAAAAATCAAGATACAAGGAAAGAAATAGGTGATTACGAAGCAGAAATAATACGCTTGAACAAAATCATTAACGACAAAAATGAATAACTAACGCACATATGACATAAATTAGAAGATCAAGAATCAGTGGTCGACCAATATCGACAACAGATAAAAGTTATTCAACAACAAAATAGCGACTCTAAAAAGGAACACACGCTAGAGATCACAAAGAATAATAAAACAATATCCAACAATTCTGA
This sequence comes from Pseudotsuga menziesii, assembly GCA_001517045.1. Taxonomy (NCBI): domain Eukaryota; kingdom Viridiplantae; phylum Streptophyta; class Pinopsida; order Pinales; family Pinaceae; genus Pseudotsuga; species Pseudotsuga menziesii. The sequence goes on along the minus strand of LPNX010188831.1, from coordinate 223,411 downwards.
AGAAATTTTTAGATTAAGAAATCATAACAAAACACTAGTCACAAAAATTAAGAAGTTGAAAAATAGTCGGAAAACAAAACAATCTACGGAATACATTGAAGGAAAAATTCTAAAAAAGTAGGAAGAAAATAGCTACATCAGAATTCATAATGAAGATCTTAAGGAACAACTTAAGAAGTCTGAGGATGACAAGAAATCGAAAATAGAATTGATTAAGAAGTTTCAAAATGATAACATGCAGCTAGAAAACAAGTTGGAAAAGATACATAACGAAACCTTAAAACATCAAGGGACAAAAATACAACTTCCAGATCAAATCAATGCTCAAAAGAAGACAAACGTAAAATAAAATGACATTGTAAAAATTCCCTATTGACACCCCAACCATAAACATCGATATGGTAAAAAGTGGGAAATGTCGAAAGATAATGATACTAATATGATCAAAGCTCTCAACAATAGATCAAGAGGGAATCCCAACAATCAACAAATCAATTTAGGATTGATTGTCCCATCCACATATCGAAAGTTATGCTCTACACTTAGCAGTTTGTATCGACATGTTTCATCAGCCATGACTTTGCAAAGAACGATGTGACAAAGGCTTTGAGGACAACGCCTTTCTAAGAGAGTGGCAATGTAATGAACATAAAATAAGATATTAATGAAATAATTAATAATTAGGTTAACTAAGTTAGGTTATGAAATAAGGTGTCTCCTCAACATCAAATTCCCAATCCATATTTAAGGCAGGGCCACCATTGTAACATATCATCTTTTATCCTATCATCAATACATATATTATCATGGATTATTTGATTTACCAAGTCTTTTGGTGAATATTTTTGTATGAGCGAATAGTTATTCGCTTCACTATACCTGGCAACTCTAGATACTGGAAGGTGTTCGAAGATGATATGTAGATCAAGAGATTCCTATAGTTGTCATATGAGTTTTCAAATACCCAAGTGGAAAACGAAAATGACAATCTTGAAAGTCTTCAAGATACCGAAGACCGTGTTAGCTCTCCAGGAAACTCCTCTAGGTTGCAGCTTGAGTATGCCTGGTAACTTCAATATTTTTAATGGTTTTCTCAATGGATCAAGTTAGATGATCAATAATAACTCACTTACTCAAGACCTGCACAATACTCAATCAAATAGATAAGGATTCTATCTATAAATGTTCAGAGGGTTTGTATCAAAGGTGAATAAATGAAGAACTCACCATGCTGGCAGATTCATATATAAGGCACTCACATATGAATGGATATTCATAACAAGGAAAGATACTTTCAATTCAACTCATCAACATAGAAATAGGGTGACAGCTACCTGGTATTAGACAAAAAGAATAAACCTGAATCAAACATCCAAGCACAAGTACATAACAAAAAACAAATGGTACCTGAACATATAGTGGTAAAAGAGATAATATTAAACTATGAAGCACATGAGAAGCTTGAATATAATAAGTTTCTAACAATTTCTGAAGTTGAACCTTTTCTTCAACATTAGTCACAGGCTTTATAGCCTTTACAAAATTTATTTTGGATCCTGAAAAATTGGATCGAATTTACTAAAAATAGATAAACATAACTGTTTTGCAAAAATTAGGTCAAAAACCCTAACTTAAGTGCTAATCTACCTAACTCCAACATTTTCTTACTCCTCGAACTCTTTGATAACTGCAGTGAACACTGAACTAAAACTCAGACTTGTTATCTGGCAGACAAGTCACACTTTATCAAAGTAGGTAGGGTTTGTGACCTTACTTCACCTCGCTGGCACCTTCAAAACTGGAACAAACCCAAGATAATGGTGCCTTCAATTAATATTCAACCTTATAAATCATCCCTGAGGTATTTGGATCAACCAAAGTCGGTTCTGTGTGGAACTATGCCTTTCTGCACTGTTCTACGCTTTTGGTGGCTAAGAAAGAAAAATTCTAGGTCTGTAAGCTACTAAAAGCTCTGTTTTTGGTGGCTAATGAACAACTAAGGTGTTCGCCTAAGCCACCGAAAGCTCTCTTATTCAATATTTAATAAAAAATTTAATCACCCTTTGTCCTGAGGATTTACAGCTTCAATTCTGACCTTCTGGTATTTCTGCAACCTGCACAGGGTTTGGAATAGCAACAACATTACAGGCCTCTGGATTCTAAAGGCTTATTGCTGCCTCTGCTAGGGTTTCCAATGCAAGGTGAGCTTGATATTTAGGGTTTGAATTCTTTGTTTGCAACCTCACTAGTCTGATCATCCTGTAGACCTTGGTGTTGTCCTTCACTAATCTCATATTTCATTTTTGTAGTAGGATATACATCCCTCTCATTTCTCGAAGAGAATCATGCAATTCAGTATTTCTTTTGCTTAATCTTGCATTAGTTCTTTTGATTTCTATCTCTAAGACCTCCAGTTCATATACTTTCCCTAATAGTTGTTTGATTCTCTAGGACCTAGGTTTTCTAGAGGAATCCTCTACCACTGGTTCACCTTGACCCTCCCTTGGTGTAGGTGAGGGAAACCCATCATGCTCTGTTGCAACATGCTTTGTTAGGTCAACTTCCTGCTCCTCTTCATCCTCAGAATCAGTGGATGGCAGGTTGAGGATATTTTTACCTTGTGCTGGGGCCTCCTCGGTCTCTGTTCTGTTACTAAAGTCTATGTTCTTTTTGGCCTTCTTAAAATCTGGAGAGTTCTGGTCAACTACAATTGGGGAGATGGATCTCCTCTTCCTTTTTCCACTTCTGGGGGTGGAAGACCTTTTTGAAGGGGAATTCTTTTTGTCCTCTAGCTAAAATTTTGTGTCAAAATCATTCCAGAATAGGAAGAATGTCTAGGTGACATTTCTCCTTTGCAAAAGCTCTTGGATAATTAGCTTGATCAAGCCATGGTGATATGACCTGCCTGGAATCCTGGCTGGATTGGCCCTAACCTGATGAGCCATTTTAGTCAGGATTTTGGTGAGGTAAAAAGGTAGGTTCAGGGGGTTCCTTCCAGTGAAATGATTCATTAGTTTGAAGTGGTATATCATCACCCTATTATATCTGCCCTCACGGGTTATGTAGACTAGGATTCCTTTCAACAGGTGCTACCACTTTCCCTCTAGCGAGGATGTAGGTATGCTCTTCTTCCATATGAGGTTTTTATGCTCAGGTTGTAGGTAAGACCTAAATTCTATGTTCTTTGTGACAGTGGTTGTAAACCAACTCTCTCCAGTCCTTGGGAGATCTCTCACTTCAGCTACCAAAGCTTCATCCACTTGAAATTCCTCTTTTCCATCTACTGCCTTTGAGCCATCAAATGTGAGGGAAAATGCTTCTACCACTTGCTGATGAGATCCCTAAACCTTTTCACAAAATATATAGCAGCCTGCATCTTTGAATAGATAACACAGCTATGGATGTGCTTCTAGGCAACCAATGTTACCCAACTCTTTTCTTAGGGCTGGTCCTCCTCCTCTCTTCATCTTTTGAATGTTCTTCTGTAACTGCAAAATTGAAATTCAAACCCTAGGGAAGGATATTACAATGCTGGATCTAGGGAGGGATAGAGTCGAGTCGGATATTTTGGGGATGAAGAGCTGGTTTCATGGAGATGCATGTCAACACTAAGGCTTGGTTGTAAACTTCTTCATATTTCTAATGCAAGTTGATTTTTGTCCCACATATGATGTTGTTGTTGTGATTTTGCATATATATGTTGCTAGATTCCTTAGTCACTAGCATAGATTAGTAGATCATATTCTGGTTGCTTTGATTCATTTTGTGTTGAGATTTTTTGCAGGTACACAGGTGAACTGTCAAAGCCTTGTATTCCAGATATCTACAGCATCTAGGGAGAGTCTTCAACTTCTGTACTCTATTTGTTCTAGATCTGAACCATTCAGACCACTGGAACACCTTGCTATCCGCGGGAGGTGAAATATTCCAACTAACAAATCTGGCAACTCTGCTGGGGATTTAGTGTATCAATTGTTCTGATCTTCCTCAGTTTGCAACTCTTGTCCAAATCCAGGCTCCATTTTCTTCAACTCTTTTCAATCAGATCTACTTTCTGATTTGTATCATTTGGGTTTGAAATTTCTATATCTATTCAGATCTGAGTCATTTCGGTCTTTTATGCTCTGTTACCACATTCAATTCGACAGTATTTTCCTTGATCTAGTCTTCCCTAATATGATCCATTGTTCTCTTTTTTGTTTTGGCCATCTACAAGGAACCGCGCCCATGCTTTGTATGAGGAGCGATGCCACTGACTATATCTAGTTTGCAAGGAGCGATGTTGTCTTGAAACGCTCTGTCAACACCTACGAAGCACGGTGTCAGGTAGGCATTAGTCCAAAACTCTTTTTCCTCATTTTTCTTTGTTAAAAATTTGGAATTTTGATTGCTTTCATTTCTATTATCAGACTTGTGTTATTGAATCTGATGTGTGTGGCTTGCTGCTTTGATGGTTTAAGATTGATTTGAGTGGAATTTCAAAAGTTTATTTAGTCTTTTTTTATTGTTCATCCGCTTCTGGCTTGTTGGTTGTGCTTAAAGAAGGATTTCTTGTTTTCTGAAAGTTAGGGTGCTCATTGAAGTCTCTTTTCATTGCATATACTGAAAGAAGAACACTAGATTAGCTTCTAGATTTCATTTCTTGCTTGCATAGTAAACTTCTTTTTCTTTCATTAAAAACCGAAAAGTTTTGCTTGATATTAGGACATCATATTTGAGCGTTGGATTTGGGTTTTCTGATTGGATTTACAATCTTTCAGGACCTTTATGATCTTTTGTCTCTCATGCATATAGGACTATCTCGATAAAAAAAAAACGGTAGTTTTAAGTTAGATTTGCTTATGTTTTTGAGAAATTTGAAAATTTAGAGTGCATTGGCATATAGGTGTGCTTGGTGTTGTTCTTTTAGGAAAAGAGATTCTCACCCTTCTCATTTGCTTTCGAAAAGAAGAATTTGGTTTGTAAAAGTATTTGATTGTCTTTGATTTGATGTTCATGACTATTGATTGGAATGATTTTTGGTTTTGAAACAAAAAGAAAAATGCTCTCTTCCCTCCCGTAAGCAGGCATACTGAATGGTAAAGTGAACATTTGCACAAGCATATTGCATGGTTTTAATTTTATGTCAAAACATTATGCATTCACCTAATCATACAAGTTAAAATTAACGGTAGTTTTAGGCTAAAATTTACGTAGTAACTTGAGTGATAGGTTAGAGATGTGTTCAAGCATCGTAAAACGTAGGAGCTATCGTTATTTGTCAGAATTACATTCCTGGACTCGCGCGGTTCTTCCACGTACCGTCGATATATCGAACGGCCTTTCATGTACCCTTGAGGTATATAGAAAGGTACTTCGTGTACTTGATTGTATATCGGAAGGCCCCTTGTGTACGATTATGCATTAGACAACACTACTACCAATTTGAGCTCCCACGTACCTTGAGTATATCAGGAGACCCCACTAGGGTACCTTATCTATCTGAGAAAAGCCCTTTGGCCATCTTGTTTGGAGCCATACATCAAAAAAAGAATTCAGGGAGATTACTACGCACGTACCCTCAAGGTATATCATGAGTGACACCTTCTTGACAATCCTAGTGAGAGACCTGACTTTTGAACTCCTCCTGTCATTTTAAGTCTGCTTGTTTTGACCTATAGTTTGAGTGGGGAAGTCTTTTGGTGTGTTTTTTCTATATTTTCAGACCCTAGGTTTGATAGGAATTGTACAAACTAGCTGTGTTAAGACAGTCCAGAATATTACGGGGCTTGCCACCTTATTTTACTCCTATTTCAGGAGAAAATCCAATGGAATCTATCGACCAAGGAGCTGCTACCACCTCCCAAGTGGGAGATAATGTGGTGGTGGAAAGTGGAGTACCATATTCTTCACACTCGCCTCCCTTGGTCCAACATCCTTTCCAAGAAGATTCATCATTCCATCCTACCTTGGAAGGTCATGTTGATGATACCCATCCAGACTTTGGTCCTTATGCTCCTTTTTGGGAGACACCTATCGAACAGGCCATTGCCTCATTTGGCACCCGTGTAAGTTCTCCTGAGAGTGAAGAAGAATGCAGGAAATATCGTGCTACTATTCTCCATGCACAAGAGGTAGAAAAGCAGATTGATAACCTATTAGGCTCTACACTAGTATGTTCCACATCACTTCCTGTGGGATATCATTCACTAGCCGATTCTATGAGACCCATTGAACCGATTATAGATCGTCCATTAACAACCCATAGCCCAGGTCAAATTTCCACCCCTCTCAGCTCTTATGTTATGTATGTTCCAAATCCTCCCAGGTATTTTGTATCTAGGGCCCAACCTTCAATTCTTTTTTCGTCAGTACCTTTGAATGCCGGGGGGCAACCCTGGGCACGATCTATGTTATTTGATACCGGAGTTATACCTAGTCAAGGGCATACCTATAACATAGAAACATCTACAGTTTTTGTCCCTCCCACCCACACTAATGTGGTAAATCACCTATCTAGTTCAGGTCAACCCTTGGGGGAACAACCTGTTACCATTCAGTATTCTAGTGGTTATGGTTATCAAATACCTATAGGTAATCATCCATCTAATCCTACAGGAATTCCTTATGTTGGAATTCCATACCCTAGTAACACTTTTATGCCATGGGGGCAACCCAACTGGTCCTACATGCCAACTATGGGAGGGATACCTATACATACAGTGGGAGGTGCGGGAGGACCACCTTATGGAGGTCCTCCCCCTGGGGGGCCTAATGGTCCCGGAGGATCTGGAAATTTTCCTCCTCATGGTCCTGGAGGTCCTAGTGGTCCTGGGGGACCTGGTGGCTTTCCTCCTTATGGATCTGAAGGGTCTAGTGGCCCTCCATGTAGTGGTTCCGGTGGCTCTAGAGGTTTACCACCTCTTGAGGCTCCAGAGGGTCTGGTGGTCCGCCTCCTGGTGGTCCTAGTGGTCCTAGTGGTCCCGGTGGTCTTGGTGGCCCCGGTGGCTTTGGCGGTCCTCCTCCTGGAGGCCTTGGTGGTCCTAGTGGTCCTAATTCTATAAATAAACCCCCCATGGGCGGATCCTCTATTGGTTCTTCCTCACAGCAACCTGTTTATCAGTCTACCTATGGTCCTACTGGTAATTATATGCCATATCAATATTACCAGTATGTGCAACCAAATAGACAATTACCCTTCCTAGAAACTTTGGACTTGCCTGATTTTTCCAAGTTGATTAATGATCCCATTAGACACAATACCTCGTGGCTTCCCATTCTGGTAAAGTTACCTTTGGATATTCTGAAATTCGATGGGAAGCAGGGTGAAGATCTGCAGAACCATGCTATGAATTTTCATTTGTGGTGTTCCTCGAACTCCCTCATGGATGATTCCATTCGGTTATGACTCTTTTAGCGAACTTTGACCGGTACGGCTGCGAAGTGGTACATTGAACTCCCACAACATTCGTTTGTGGATTTTTGCTTGTTGGCAACCATATTTCTTACGCACTTTCGGCTCCCTATTCGTTATGAAATGGGCACTGATATTTTAACTTCTCTGTGACAGAACACCTCCAGCCACATTTCTGATCATATTCATGAGTGGAGAAGGTGGAGAAGGCTTATTAAATCCCCTATTCTGGATTAGTTGTTAGCTAATTGGCTCACTAAGTCCTTATTGCCTCCAATTGCCTGAGATGTGGCCATGGGTGGTGCTGTTAGTGAAGAGCAGGCTATTAGTTGGGCTCAGTACCTAGACTTGGTCTATTCCCAATTTGGGACTATTTATGACCTGATTCCTCAAGCTCCTCACCCCAGCACTGAACCTGCCAAGCCACTAGTAGAAGTACCTGTTGATGGGATTGTTGGTTCAATCCAGTCCCCATCCGCAACGAAACCTGCCAAGCAAACCCAAACCGCTACTCCTTCGACTACCAAGGTTTCTGTCGAGGTCAATTCTATTCAAAGTACTCAAACCTCGAGTAATAAAAAGAAAGGTAAAAATCGAAATAAAAAACCTAGAAACCAACAAGAGACCCCACGATCAACCAATAATGATAATGAAAAAGGGAAAATGAAGGCTAAATATACTTGTATGTTATGCGGTGGTGACCACTTTTCAAAGGAGTGTCCCCGTCCAGACGAAATATCCCAGTTTCTGAAGTCTAATCCCGCACCTGCAGTACTTACAGATCCCTTTCCCTCTCAACAACAACTGGTAGACCACATGTCTAACCAGGGTAACTCTAGTTCATTAGAGGAAATTCGTATGATGTCCTCAGATACAATCCATCTGCAAACTCGAAGCCAGAATTATGATAAACCCACATATAAGAAAGAAGATAAATCTTCTTCAGGGAAAGCTCCCTCTACCAGTTCTCTGGAATCCTTGTCTACTGTTCCCTTGTCTATCAAGAAGCCTACTCTTGACATGATTTTGCGCCCACCTAAGAGTACTCTTCAGAAGGTTGTCTTTAATCCCAATGCCCGAGCTACTCAATTCTATAATGTAGTTGAAGATCTCACTCAGGAACCTTGTGCGATGTCTACCCTAGAAGTACTCCAAAGTTTCCCCACATAGCGCAAGAACTTGTTGATAGCTTTAGGAGCTATAGACCCGGATAACACTAACTTGATTCACTTCAATGTTGAGAACTATAAACCTATACTACTGCATAAACTTGATTTTCAGATCATTACAAAAGTAGTGGGAAATAAAGTCTTTTGAATGGTACTAGATGAAGGAGCTTCGACCTCGGTGTTATCTCTGACTTGTTGGAAAGCTTTTGGATCTCCCAAGCTTGTTACATCACCTACGACCCTTAAAGCCTTTGATGGACGGGGTTTCCAACCCCATGGCCTCATATCAGCCCTCGCGGTTGAGATAGGGGGAAAAACCATTTCCATCCAAGTATAAGTGGTAGATGCCCCTCTGGATTATAACCTCCTTTTAGGAAGGAATTGGTTCTATGCCATGACTGCTGTTGCTTCAACAATATTTCGAACGATCCAATTCCCGCATCTTGGGAGAATTGTTACCATTGACCAGCTTGATTTCTGTATGCTGGATGTTACTACTTCCACGACTAATAACATCCCCATTTTAGGTCAGTCCCCTCCTCCTTACCAGTCGATTGGGGTATGTATGCTGAAGGATTCATCCCTTATCGGGATTTTCCCCTCTACTCCTCCTAGCACGGATATCGCAATAGTACATATGATCACCTCATTTGATTTTGAGCCAAAGGGTAACAATGTTGTTGAGTCCACCTCATTGAGCCCGCACGAAGCTATGTATGACACCATTCAAACTTGTTCTGATGATCACACTGATGACCTTCATTTAGTGGCTTCGGATCCTTACCATTTACCGTACTGGTTAGAAGCTTCTCTTCCAGTTCTAGATTATCTCTCCGAGAATTTTCCTTCCAACAAGTCCATTATAGAGATCATGAACATGGATGAGTCCTTTTGGGAGGATCACCATCATAGATCCATGTTCCTCCCCAATACCATTTCGGGCAGCCATGATTTTGCATCCTTGTTTCCTACTGATATTGTCAACGTTTCGCAAAGTCATATATTGTTGCAAGACACATATTCTGAAGGAAACCTTTGCAACATTACTTAGAAAAACCCAATTGACATATCAACCAAGCCTGGTGTTATTGAGCACGTTCATGTTGGACAAAACTGCTCCACAGATGAATCTGAAGCATATAAGGCACTTTTTAAGGAATTTCATTATATTTTTTCCTCGTCCTATGAAGAGATGCCAGGGATTGACCCTTCCATTGTGGTCCACAAAATTAAAACTTATCCCATGGCTAAACCTGTCAAGCAGAAACTTAGGCAAGTCCATCCTAGGAAGGCCGCAGCTATTAAAGATGAGATTAAGAAACTTTTGAAAGTTGGTTTTATTTATCCTATACCTCTGATGGAATGGGTATTCAACGTTGTCCCTGTCAATAAAAAGAAGGGCACCATTAGAGTCTGCATTGATGTCCTATGCATTTCATGACATTAAACATATTTTTGAACCGTACCTTGACGACCTCCCTACTCATTCACAGCGATGGGAGGACCATCCTGGTCATCTTAGAGACATATTCCTGAGATGTCGTCATTATAATATACAGCTCAATCCACATAAATGTGTTTTTTGCATTGAGACGGGACGTCTGCTTGGCTTTGTGGTATCCAAAGATGGCATCCGGATCGATCCTTTGAATATTTCCGCTATCATTAATCTACCAGCCCCAACCAACATCATTGAACTCCAAAGTTTTCAGGGGAAGACAAAATTTCTTCGTCATTTCATGTGCAATTTCGCTGAGAAAACGCACAGTTATATGTGTCTCCTCAAGAAGAACACTCCATTCTTCTAGGATGACCAATCCCAACGTGCCTTTGATAATCTTAAGCACGCTCTGACTCATTCACCCATGATACACCCCCCAGATTATTCAAAGGACTTTCTCTTGTATATTGCTGCCTCCGCTATTACCATCACCATGGTTTTAGTGCAGGACAATATCTACGATTAGGAGCATGTGATTTATTACGCCAGTAAGAATCTTATCGATTCTAAAACCCATTATTCACATGTGGAGAAGCTAGCTTTGACCACGGTCATTGCTGTGCAAAAATTTCGTCACTACATTCTGCTTCGCACTACCACTGTATTGGCAGACCAGAACCTGATGTACTACATTATGACTCCTCGGGTACTCGGGGGCAAGTACTCCTGTTCGATCGTCATCCTTCAGGAGTTTGATCTCGAGTTTGCCAAGGCTACATCAAAGAAATCCTTGGTTTTTGCTGAGCTTATGTGTGACCTTCCCTGTGCTACCACAGAATCTGAGCCCAATGATTCATTTCTAGATGAATTCCTGTTCCTCATTAGCACTACTGATCCTTGGTATGGAGATTTGTTGATTTATCTCCAGACCTTGCATTTTCAGTCACATCTATCTCATGATGATCGCCACTGCATCCGTCACCACACAAAGTACTATCTTATCTTAAATGATACCTTGTATCGACGTGGGATTGATTCCATTCTCCAGGGATGCCTCACCCATGAGGAAGCTGAACACATATTGAATGATTGCCACTCTAGAGCATGTGGCAGTCATTTATTTGGGATGGCTACAGCCCAGAAAATCCTTTGCGCTAGCTATTTCTAGCCTTCTATCTTCAAATACTGTGATGAGGCTGTTAAGAAATGCCCACCTTGCCAACATTTTTATCCCAAAAAGTGCACCCATCCTGCTCTGCTTCACCCCGTCATTGTCGTTGGCCCTTTTTCCAAATGGGGGATTGAATTCATGCATTGTAATCCTACCTCAGCTGGGGGCCATGGTTACATCATCGTAGCCATGGATTATTTCACAAAATGGGCTGAGGCCATGCCTTCATATGCAAAAGAGGGCAAGGCTGCCACTCTCTTCTTGTTCAATCACAACATAGCTATATTTGGAGTTATGCAGTCCATCGTCACTGATCACAGATCTCATTTCCGTAATCAAATGATGGAGGAATTGAGTGCTAAGATAGGTTTTCCCCATGAAAACTCTATGCCATATTATCCCCAAGCTAATGGTCAGGTAGAGGCCATTAACAAGGTTTTGAAAACTATGCTTTGTCGGATGGTTGGAGATCATAAATCCAATTGGCATCTCGTTCTTTTTTCCACTCTTTGGGCTTATCGGACTTCTGTGAAAAAAACTATTGGTTTCACGCCATTCAAGCTTGTATATGGACTTGAAGCTGTCTTGCCGATCCAATGTTAGATTCAATATTTACAAATTGCCGTCGAACTTCTCCCAGACACTTCTGCAGAGGAAGCTTTTTTTTTGTACTTAAATAACCTTGATGAGACTCATAGAGATGCTGCCTTGGCTAATGAGGCACATAAGAAACGCGTCAAGGCACAGTACGATAAATCCATCTAGCCTCGTGTTTTCAACGAGGGTGACCTAGTTTTGACTTATGACCAGAGATATGACAAGCTAGGGAAGGGTAATTTTGAGTCCATGTGGTATGGACCTTTTGTTATTTCCAAGGTGTTAGAGAAAGGAGCCTATGAGTTAGTTGATTATGATGGAATCCCTTTGGGGCAACCTCGCAATGGGTTGTACCTGAAAAGGTACTATACCTAGGTTTTCTTGGATGGTATCTTGTATATATGTATATTGATTGACTTTTAGTGTGCTTTTAGTATTTTCAAGATGGTTTTGAGTTTTAGTGTCCGCATCTGTTTATACCATGTTTTGGTCATGCAGATGGTTTTCTACGGCTTTGTTGATGGTGCTTTTCACCACACCTTGAATCTAGCCTCGAGCGCTTGGGTTCTCTATTCCCCAGCTGGAGATTTGGTCAGTTCAGGAGTGGTTTGTTTAGGTCCCGCTACTAATAACATCACCGAATATGAATCAGTCATCGGTCTTCTGACTGAAGCTACCTCCTAGGCTGTCCGTGATCTAGTAGTCTTGATGGACTCTCAACTCGTGGTTTGTCATTTAAACCATGTCTACACCATTAGGAACCCAGTGCTCCTTTGCCTCTTCCAAAGGGTACGTTTGTTATAAAGATCATTTGGAACCATTACCTATAGGAATATCCCTAGGGAACATAATGTAGTTGCTGATTCATTGGCTAATTACATCCTAGATTGGCATATTACCCATTCATGACGTTAAATCAAACATGGTATATTGTAAATAAACATTTAAAGACACATAGAACTCATAGAAAATGCATTTATCCATTTGAGACATATAAACACCATGTAAAAGTCTGTATATATATATATATATATATACGAAAACATTTTACAAAACTAGGTCTCGAGACCTCATCTTAAGCACGTAGGCTTTCAGGAAAAATCATCATACAAAAAATCCTGAAGCTATCAACTTTTAGTATACATGTCTCATCCACTAATGGTGCTCATGATAGCACATCACTGCTCGAGCCACCCTACGTAGTAGCCTGCTAAATCAGCCTGGTACTCCCACCGTAGATCTCTGATATCTAGTTGAGAGGTCATCTATATTAGCATCTGGTATATCCAGAGTCAACCTCTCTATGTTCACCTGCAGCTCCCTGGTGATATCATCACCCTGCGGCATGAAGCGAGCTCCGGCTTGCCTGTCTAACGGAGATTCTCCTCCAGGCCTCGCTGCTCCAACATCTGCATGAAGACAAATAGGTCTCGTCACTTATCATAAAAAACATAAAAAAAACATTTTCCATTGTTAGGGTTTCTTGCTTCTTACTAATGTCACCCCACTTCCCTCCAGGTGGGAGTGGTAGGTCAGGATCACCTGTAAAATCTATGCCTGCATAGGCATAGTCCTCGACCATGAGCATTTGATCCCGTAGCCATTTGAAGAATGGATCACTGAACTTCACTCTGCCCCTACCCACTCCTGTGCAAGCCATGACCTGGACCCACCTCAACATACAGGGGTCCCATGCTCTCAGAATATGGAAATTCACCTGGGGCCTCATCTATGGGACCTGCTCAAAGAAGAAGCAAGCTAATATGGAACCAAAGCTGAACTGCTTCAGCTCTCCCTGCCGACATTTAGTTAGTTGATCCTTGAAGATTGGAAGCAATGCTTCTGCTCAGTTGAACACCGTAGGTGCCATAGCCCCTAGGGCGTATAGCATATGTGCCTTGGAATCCTGATGCACACCCTAGCTCCCTGCCACTCTCTACATGCTGAATAGGACAATCCGTAGAGCCCTGTATGTCACTGCCCTGATGGGGATTTTCTTCCCTAATGTACATGTACCTGGTACACAGTGCCGATCTATGATCTCTCTGGTGGTAATGTCCCCACAACGGGAACCTGTCAATGAGATGGGGGCACCCCATATCGATAGGCTAGTCAAGAAGTAGATATCCTCTACCTCTACTGTAAGTATGTGTGCCCCCACCTCGAAATACTGATGTTCTGGATTCCACATTCTCAGTATGTGTTCCAGTAATCTCTCATGGGACACCATGCTTGATGTCTAGAAGAACTTTAAGCACCCACAGTCTCGGAGTGTGGAAATGAAAACCGCATTCCTTTCAGCAACATCATCCTCGTCATCATGTGTTATTTCCTTCCATATCACCATATTTTGGACACCTAGACCTACCAAAAACAACAATGGTATGCATTAATGTCATCCTTAAGTCATTGCAAATCAAAAGAATGAATGAATTTTGCCCATATCATTTGTTTAACTTCTCCATAGTCGGCACCGTCTATGCCCCATTGGAGACAGGCGGTGGCACCGCCTGTCCATCGTATTCTTGGCGCGGTTCTCGAGTGGTATCGTGTATCTTGTAAGGGGTAGCCATGGTGCCCGCATATTGGATTTTAGGGCTTGCCAAATAGGTCCAAAACCCCACCAAATACCAAAATAGAATCTATGAAATGAAAGATAAGGGTCTTAGCTGTTACCTGCAACTGACGATATTGAAAACGGACGGTGGGAACTCCCGATATCAGCTGTGGAAGATTTGGCTAGAAAATGCTCCAAGTGCTCTCTGCTAGCGGTAAATAGTGAAATGTCTTGATTTTTTACTGTTTAATTTCCTTATAAAGACATGTTTTGGGTCTGACTTACTATAGTTTTGATATTACATCATGTTCTGGTCAAAATCTATTTGTCATAATCCCTTAATGTTGATTTTGGATGCATTTAACACTTGTTTATGAGTCATATGCAGGTTGACTTTAGTAAGAAGCTTTGGAAAGTTTGTTTATGGATTTTTTGTACTTTCAGAGAACATAAAAGGTTGTCGAGTGTTTATTACGACACTTTGTCACGCTCGTTAAAATCTAGTATCAAAGTTCCGAGTCTAGTTCAGGTTTCTTTCCAGGCTCGTAAAATACGACATTGTGTAAAGAAGAATCATGGAGTTCTCTTTTCACCTCTTTTTCAGGATCCTTAAACACAAATAAGTCATCGAGTCTGTTTCTGATTCTTTCTAGGCTCATAAAACATTACGTTGCGTAAAGGAACCTCATGGAGTTCTATTTAAACCCTTTTCAGGCTCCCTAAATATGAAAAGATTGTCAAGCGGTCTTGTCTTCTTCACGATCGTTAAATTATTTGAAGAGTCATCCGTCCGACGGTAGGTTATCTCTTTCTCGATTCGGATAGGACTATTTTATGAGAAAGGAACACTCTAGCCAATCATGACTAGAAGAGTTCTCTAAGGTATGATTTTACACTTTTTCGGGCCTTAGAGACTAAATCGTATGAAAAAGGAACCCCATGGATTTTTCTTCTGTATTTGTTCAGACTCTCTAAACATGAACGATACCGAGTTTTATTTCAGTGGACTCATTAAATTAAACATTGAGAGGCCCGTTTTGGGAATGAACCCCTCCTCTCTCAGGTTCGTAAAACATATGGGATTGGACTTGTCCTCTGACAAGCTATATCGAGTGTTTGTTACCCTCTTTGAACTCGTAAAACCAAAAAGAGGCACTCATCGATCATGATGGGGAAAATGGGAGGGGAATCATTTTGCAAATAATGGCATTTGTTTGTCATTACCTTTGAACATGGCACTTGTCTGCACAATCATGTCAGTCAATTGGGTACTTAGCTGATCTCCGTGACGATCCACTTTCATGAGTCATGCCGATCCTTTGATTCTTTCAAAATAATGCATTGTCCACTATCGCATTGTGTATCTGTCCTGTCTAGTCATGCTGCCAAGTCATTTTGATGTGCCGCCTGATATTCAAAGTGGATTTGAAGAAGTTTTACCTCTGCAGTCTACACAGTCTTTGTGTCAGTATATTTGAGTCAGTCATATGGTTACTACATTCACATCATTCTATAACTATGTTCCGAGTTTTGTGTCGTCGATGTGGGACTCATAATGGCCCTCCTTCGACGAGACTATTCCCATCGACATCAACTCATCATCCGGGAAATAGTCTTAGAAACAATATTTAGTACCTTGAGATCTGTATGCCTTAATGACAGATTCCGTCGCTCTCGACATAGGTTCACATCATTGACCTTTGATCAATAGAATGGACTGGGTGTTCGACATCAAGACATCTATTTGCACTCATTAGATTGTATTAGGGTACCATGGGAATCATTAACATTAATGGTAATCTCCCTCACACTTGTTAACGGTTCGCATCATTGGTCGGTAATCAAGTGGTTTCTACCATGTTCAAATTCATATCATTGTAATCACATGGATAGAATCGTACTTTGTGGAAGACAAGACGAAGACCCTGGGCATTTGTTTAAAAGCGCTCATTGCTTTCCCCCCAGGTTGCGATGGATTTTTGTATATCTAGCATGGATCCACATTTGTATGGTCATGGCTATGCTCAAATTTGCATCTGTATGACATAGCTCTACGGTGTATGTCTGGTAGCTATGTCCAAGTTTGAGTCCTCTATCACGTGGATCTACGCTATATTCTAGTAGCCATGCTTGTTTATTCCACTCATGGATCTGCCTTGTATTGGTCTGCAGCTATGAGTTTGGTTACTTGTGTCTATGAGTCAACATATTGATGTACTACAGATGTCTACTTGATTGCATACTCCGATCGAGCTGGCATTTTCATCTCCTGGCGACGACTTGTTCTCAAAGCTCTTGTTTATCGTATCACTCTAAGACTCATGCTTTGGGGGGCATCCTATTATACCAAAATCCTACCACCATCATGTGATAAGACATTTGACATACCTAATTTCCCTGAATCCCAACTTCTGGAGTGGAAACTAAATTGTTTTTTATCAATCTTTCATACAAATTCCTAGCACCGTGCATGCCCCTTTATCTAGGAGCGGTACCCCTACTCGCACCGCCTTTCATTGGTTGTCCACAAGCGGTGCCACTACCCATTTCCCTTGGTCCATAGGTGGTTATTACTAGAACCGCTCTGTCATAGAAGGAGAAGCGCGATACCCTAGGTAAAAAGGGAAAAAGAGAAGTTTCTCGAGGCTTCTAGATAAGCCTCGTGTACTGCCTTATCCCTACTGTTGTGGGTTGGTTGAGCTCGAGATCCCTCATCCTAGGATCTTAGAGGCCACCTCACCCACTAATTTCTCAACCATA
This sequence comes from Pseudotsuga menziesii, assembly GCA_001517045.1. Classification (NCBI taxonomy): domain Eukaryota; kingdom Viridiplantae; phylum Streptophyta; class Pinopsida; order Pinales; family Pinaceae; genus Pseudotsuga; species Pseudotsuga menziesii. Next base: position 206,323 of record LPNX010188831.1, on the reverse strand, counting down.
TCTATCCATTAAAGCCCTATAAATATGAGCTCATAGCCATGGTTGAGGGGAGAACATTTGAAGGTATTGTTATGCTGTTGGATTGATTCTTGGCCCAAGATCATTTGTAGAGAGCATAGAGAGCTCGAGTCAGAGCTTTTGGGGATGAAGAGCTGGTTTCATGGAGATGCATGTCAACACTAAGGCTTGGTTGTAAACTTCTTCATATTTCTAATGCAAGTTGATTTATGTCCCACATATGATGTTGTTGTTGTGATTTCACATATATATGTTGCTATATTGCTTAGTCACTAGCATAGATTAGTAGATCATATTCTAGTTGCTTTGATTCGTTTCGTGTTGATCTTTTTTGCAGGTACGTAGGTGAACTGTCAAATCCTTGTATTCCAGATATCTACAGTGTCTAGGGAGAGTCTTCAACCCCTATCCTCTATTTTTTCTAGATCAGAACCATTCAGATTAGTGGAACACCTTGTTGTCCGTAGGAGGTGAAATATTCCAGCTAACAAATAATCAACACAATAAAACAAATCATCTAGACAAAACTATGCCCCTGGACAAAATAAATGCCTCAATTTCAAAAACAGATTAAAATTACCTTCTGAAACGACTCCTTAATAAGCAATCGAAGTAACGTTGGAAGAGGGTTTATGGCACTGTCCTTTGTTGATGAAGAATGTTTTTTTGGGTAGAATCTAGGTTGAAATTTACAAGATTGAATTGTTGACAACCTACACATTACATCCAACCAAAAAGATAAATATCTATGCTAAAAAAAAGCATATCAATTTATAACTCAACATAATAGGAACCAAATTTGAACCCCATGGTGATATAGGATGGCTCATCCTTACCCACTACAACAACCCACAGTTTGTCCAAGTAAATTCTTCCCATAAGTAGTGAACAAGTAACAAAAGTTTCAAGTTATAACCCACTAAACACTAGATAAAAAAAAAATCACTTTAAACTTCCAACCCACCAAGGAATTGATTCATAGAAAAAATGGAACACAAAAACTGCCTAATAAACCTCTAAAACTTGTAACCTCATGACAAATTTCCAACTTGGCCTGAGGGGATGTATATATAAGTTAAACATTATTCATCCATATATTTATTCATTCATTCACACAAGAAGCTTACCTCACTGTCAGTAGTATATTGTCCATCAAACCAAGGATTTCAGGTGCAGCTACACAACAACCCTGTATCTTCACTTTCTTCGAATCAACTAAAGGTATCAAGCATCGATTTCACTCTGTAGGAAGGCATCCTACCTGCCATTTTCATCCAAAACCAAAAAGATAAGAACACAACTAATGATAACATTTCTGTAAAAGAACTTTAATTCAAAAACATCTTTTTTAGTATTAAGAAACTCTTTTTCTTGAGAGACTATGATACAAGAAATTCCAGTTTACAATCCTCTTAATAAAAATTATTTCACCTCACCATACTATTTTTTGGAGTACCTCACAATCTCTGAACATGTAGTGGAAACTCTTTCCCCTCCCTAGTTTTTGTTGGCAGCACTGCGAGGTATGGGAAAGGAGAACGTGACAACATATCCCCACTTAAGTCTCCTACCCTTACAAGTTGAAAAACTAATTACTTCAGTACAAACCAAAAGCCACCACTCATCTTCTATCTCATGAATTTGAAAACCTCCACCACCTGTATCGTCAAGGGAACAATTGAATTTTTTTGACATATTTGATTCAAGTGTTGGAGGGGATCTAAAAGAATCATCAGATTCTAAATGTCTTGATAAAACAACTCTGCACTTTAACATAACAAGTCATTTAGTTGATTGAAAATAAGACATGTTTCACTATTAGAATTTTATTGTCTACCTCATACTCAGAAGACTAATTATGAAATTCATGTGCATTCACATAAAGGTTAAATTTAGTATTTGAAGTATGAATTTAAAGCAATGTGATTTCCAAACAAAATTAAATTAAATGTAATCAGAAAAAGCAACAATGAAACACGTACCATTCCCAGAATAATTTCATAGCAGAATTTCATAAGACTCATGGTTGCTTATTGTAGATAGAGCATAACTTGCCTTAGTTTTACTTTTTTCTCCTCCTACATCCATTGACAAGAGAAAATGCCACACTGTAAAATATACCATATTAAGAAAATGCAATGAATAATCTAGTAGACAGAAACAAATAAAAATCAAGGATCCTTGAAGGTGAGATAAGTAAGATAAAACCTTTCATTCTTTTTCTACAAACAAATAATGATGATGTCCAATTTTTTCCTAAAGTAACCATTTATTCAATTGATAGAGAAACAAAGCATACCTATCTTGTCATTCAAAGAAATATGCAAAGCAACCTGGCCCAAAGCATAAACTGGAGCTATAAGAGAGGATGACTATGTTTTTAACAACTTAGAGCGTGTAATGGTAAGGAAGATCGATTATCATTACTCTTCTATTAATAGAGTTTGTCTATGTCATAGTTTGTTAGTTACTAAGAAGCCATGGGTGCTCGATGAAAGGAGATAGAATCATGAAGATTGAAGAAGAGGAGAGAAGGTTCTGTGAGATGATGTTTGGTTTGGAAATATTGAATTTCTTTTTCTAAATGTCTAAACCTCTTTCATGAAATGTTTTTCCCTCCATACCCGATCGATATCTTGACTCCCATCTTAGGGTTTTCTATCCCACACTAGCAACCTTCCTGCCTAGAAAGATGGTATTACCTTATCCTATTGGTGTGACAGTTGTCACTCCTTCAAAGGTTGTTGGATCACCCAATGGATCATTGCATGAAATTTCTCTCCTGTAGTTTTTGTCAAGACGCGATCGTGTTCCTCTGAAGCCGATGTGCCACATGGGAGCATTTTTTTACAAAATTTGGCACCTCCGGCTTTCAAAAAGATGAAGAGGTAATTTTGACCAAATTTGAATTCTATCACTTCCCTTGTTATATATATGAAATCTTCAAGTTTGGGTTTTAAGAGGTCAGATATTGTATGCACTAAAGTGGATTTCTTTTTTCTCCATATTTAAGTTCAAAGTTGATGGTGATTATCATGAGATTCATGGTGATGATTGTAATGATAATGAGAACGATAATGATGATGACGACGATGACAATGATGATAATAATAATAATAATTGGTTTATTAGATTCAATCTATCATCTTAGATAGTGTAATACTAGTTTGGTAAGGCATAGAATGAAATGTTCCCTTTGACTAGATATTTTGTTCGTTAAAATTCATTGTGAGATATCATACAATAAAGTGGAGTGATGACGACGAGGACAATGAAAATGATGATGACGATGACAACATTGATGATCATAGAATGATGATGACGATAATGAAATTGGTGATGTTTAAGATGAGGAAGAGGAGGACTATGATCATGATGATGAGGAGGACAAGGATGATGCATGGATGAGGATGAGGATGATGACGACAACCATGACGAAAACGATGAAAATCATCATCAAAACAATGATAGTGAAAATGGTGAAAATGGTTAAGATATTCGTGGTTCCACATACATCCATTGTGAATATTGTGCTCCTCTTGTCCAACACTATTTGATGCATGGGACATAATGGAACAAAGTAGAGAACCATGGGACATGAAGAAATCTAATCCATGCTAAGTTGAGAAAACATGAGTTATTTATAAAGGAAATTCAATAACTTGGGAAAATCATATATGAAGATGGATTCAAAGTAGATCCCAAGAATATCAAATCCATATCCAGATAGTCAATTCTAAAGAATGCAATTGGTGCGAGGAGATTCCTAGGCTTGCTATGTTATTATGGAATATTGGTCAAGGGTTTCTCTAATATTGAATATCATCTCTCATGGGGAAATCATATAATTTTACTATTATTGTGATAACTTTAAAAACAATGGAAACTATAGTATTTAAAATCCTAAAATTCATTTGTTGATATGACTCATAGTCTAAAAACAAATGGACCAAATCCCAACTCTAATATTCTACTCAAATGTACTCGAGAAGAAAGTATTATCTTTGCAAAAGTAACTCTAGTTGAAATATTTACAAGTAATTGGTTAAACCAAAAAACTATGGATAACTAACTCCATGAGTAGTGGATCGCTCACATGAAGGGGGTTATACCCTCTACTATTTCTATGTAAATGGATTCTACACCTTCTTTTTTGAGATAAACCTTGGTTAAGGAAAATATTTTAAAAAATGACCCATAGTTTGTGGGGCCGCGCTAAATGTATCTGAGTAGGTGGATGTTTGAATTCAAATATCAATAAGAAGCCCAACCACATTACAATGTCGAGTAACACTTCTACACTTGTCTCTATTTGTTTGGATAATGAAACATTCAAAAGCATTGGAAACATATTGGGTAAATACATAGACATAGTCAAAGCTCATACTTGACAATAGATACATGTGATTGAATCTAAGTGGAGGTTGACTAAGGTAAAGGCTTGCAACTATTGAAGTGAATAATGGAAATATGTTGTTGAGATTGTGTTGTTGGAGGAGCTTTAATTGGAAGATGGAATAGACTGGTTCAATATATATCTTATAAGTTTTCAAAATTAGATTTTAAGAAGATATATTGGTGTAGTTTAAATACCCTACTAATGGAAGCAACATAGTGTGTTTTGTACATACTACCATGTTTTTAAACAATTGAGAGATTGACAGAAATTCATGGTGTTCAAAGTTTACAAGTCATTCTTGAAGGCCATAATATTTATGTGGGTGGACCTATAAAAAAAAGTAATCAGGTGGGATTTTTTAATGAGATGCAGTTCTAAAGAGACCATTGCAAAAAACTAGTGCTCCATAATTCGAAGCTTTACAACCTCAATTTTATCTTGAAAAGTGCATAGTGGAATTCTCCCTAGGAGGGCACACCCTTCTATGTAGGAAAATTTTGGATAGATGATCTTTCAGCTTTTGACCTAATTTGGTCAGGGTGAATAGATAGGGTTTCTTGATTCAATCCCTTCTATCCACTTATTTAATTTAGTCTTGACATTCTCCAACTCACCTTGGTGTGACACATCTTTCTGTGGAAGAAAATACTCATTTCAAGAACTTTCTGTTTTGACTTAAATTCTGTCAGTATAAAAAACTAGGGCTTCTATTTTGTTACTACTATCCATAGGTCTATTAGAAAACAAGGTCTATTCAAATCTCCCTAGGAGGGAACATTTATATGTGGAAATAGATTTACAAGAATATAAACTTCAATTTTAACCCTCTCCTACCAGGGTTTCTAGGTCAGTCTTTAGATCTCAATGCTCCAGTCAAGATGAATAATGTGAAGGTGGAAGATAAAATTTATGAGGATTCCAAATTCAACTCAAGGAAGTCTATGATACTTATTACCCTAGAGGAGAATGATTTTCTAAAATTTGTAAATGAAAAGGTACCATAACCAGAAGAAGAAGCTAAGACTAAATTGAGGAAGAATGATGTGAAGGAAAGAAGGATCCTGATAGATGCATTAAAATACCACTTGGTACATCATATCTATCAGAAGAAGAAAACCAAAAAGTATGTTTGGAGTCTTTAAGAATTTTTTTGAAAATAAAAACATTAATAGAGCTCTTTCCTTAAGACAACAACTGTTTGACATCAAGATGACAAATTCAGACTCAGTTGCATCCTACCTCATGAATATTTCTGAGAGAAGAGATCAATTGAGCACCATCGAAGAATCGATTGAAGATAGAGAACATATCATGATGAATCTTCATGGTTTCCCCTCCTCCTGGGAGCCATTCATTCAAAGTATTAGTGGGTGATCCAAATTTCCCAATTTTGATCAATTGTGGGCATACTTTACACAAGAAGAGACTAGACTTGAAGCTAGATGAATATTGCATGGAACTCAACGTGAATAAAACCATTCCCTTACATCTCATGAAAAGAAGGGAAAATGTAAGAGAAGAAAATTTCATGGAAGATAAGACAAAGGTGAAATATCAAGTCCCAATCCAAAACAAAAGAAGAATAAGGATCTTTCTCATATTCAGTGATTTAGATGTCATAAGTATGGTCACTATGCAAAAAAGTGTCACAAATCAAAAAAGAGAAAACACCAAGCCTCAATTGCTGACATCGATTCATATACTCCACACAAGAAAGTCAAGGAATTATGATTTTGAAGAAAGTATGGAAGATCGTCGAAAGGAGTTCTTCTTTGATCTAGTACTCTCCATGTATGCACCAATGACGAATTTATTAAGATGATGTGATTCTTCTTGGTAATGTGTGAAGATCAAGATTGAATTTTCTTTAATGGGATTCTGGCAAGAAAGAATATGAAGGTCATAGGACTCCTATGATGTCTGCAAGGTTGCAAAGATCAAGATGGATCCCACAAAACAACAAAAGATAAGTATTTCTATTTGGATTATCATTTGTAATTATGTCTCTTGTATATCATATATGTATGTTTTGAACATATTTTTATAATTTTTGTATATAGATATGTTTTCCCATAATTTGTTTCTTATGTACTGCATATTATGTAGATAATTGGGTAAGTGGAGGCTTTAGTGTTGCATAAAACTCCATGAGCCCTTGATGGCTGGTACTGCATTCTACTTTTTGTCTCCTCCGAACTATAACAAGTTTCAAGAAACTATATAATAAATAGGACATGTCCTAGAGGCCCCTGGTGTATCAATCCTGCATGTCAGACATGTGACACACACTAAGACATGTGTCAGACACACATTTGACATGATACCTAAAATAGGACAAGCATCAAATGTATCCGACACATGTCATTTTTGGTGTTTCCCCTCCACCCCTCCTTTGGGTTTATCTCTCTATTACTGCTCCATCTACTACAAGTGGAGGTTCAACTGCCAATTCTACAAATAACACTACTATAGCAAGACAACAAATTCAAGAAAAAAACATAAGCTATGGATGTAACAATAAAACAAGAGCCTGGGGAAACGCTTGTTGGGGTACTTCCGAGAATGGATCAAGCATCCTGAAAGTGGTGAATGCTCTTGGAAAATACAAATATGCATAATACATGGGTGAGTTCTTCATTGAAATCATTGAAGATGTAGGTGTTGATTCTTTTGTGCAGGCCATGGCATTTGTATAAAGGAAATGACCATTTTGTGACCAAAAACATAAAATGTGAACAAACTTATGTACCTTAAAACCTAATGAACATTTGCGGGTGTAAAGATCCTCTTGAGTGAAATCAAATTGTAAAAGAATTAAAGCTAAAATGGTCACTTTAAAGCTTAGATGCAGCTTAAAAATGCAAGAAACAAAATTAATCAAATACTTGTACTGTTCTAGGACCCTTTGTCAAATTCGTTTTGTTATTTAACATACCCTTATGTTAACAACTTAACACATATGCATAAGCCAAAAATAATCAACCCAATAAAACAAATCATCTAGACAAAACTATGGCCCTTGACAAAATAAATGCTTCAATTTCAAAAACACATTAAACTTACCTTCTGAAACAACTCCTTAACAAGCAATCAAAGCAATGTTGGAAGAGAGTTTATGGCACTATCCTTTGTTGATGAAGAAACAAACTTTGGTGGAATCCCGGTTGAGCTTTACAAGATTGAATTGTTGACAAATATCTAGGCTAAAAAAAAGCATATCAATGTATAACTTAGCATAATAGGAACCAAATTTGAACCCCATGGTGATATAGAATGGCTCAGCATTACCCACTACAACAACCCACAGTTTGTCCAAGTAAATTCTACCCATAATTAGTGAACAAGTAACGAAAGTTTCCAGTTATAACCCACTAAACACTTGATAAAAACCAAATCGCTTTAAATTTCCAACCCACCAGGGAATCAATTCATAGAAAAAATGGAACACAAACACTGCCTAATAAACCTCTAAAACTTGTAACCTATGGACAACTTGCTAAATTGGCCTGAGAGGATGTATATATAAGTTAAATATTATTCATCCATCTATTGATTCATTCATTCACACAAGAATCTTACCTCACTGTCAATAGTATACTACCCATCAAACCAAGGATTTTAGGTGTAGCTACACAACAACCCTGTATCTTCACTTTCTCAAATGAACTAAAGGTATCAAGCATCGTGTTCAATCTGCAGGAAGGAATCCTACCTACAATTTTCATCCAAAACCAAAAAGATAAGAACACAACCAATGATAAAATTGCTGGAAAATAACTTTTATTCAAAAACATCTCTTCTAGTATGAAACAACTCCTTTTCTTGAGAGACTATGATACAATAAATTCCATTTTACAAGGCTCTTAATAAAAATGATCTCACCTCACCATACTATTTTGTGGAGTACCTCACAATATCTGAACAAGAAGCGACAACTCTTCTCCCTCCCTAGTGTTTGTTGGCAGCACTACGAGGTATGGGAAAGGAGAATGTGACAACATCTCCCCGCTTAGGTCTCCTTCCCTTACAAGTAGAAAAAAACAATTACTTCAGTACAACCCACAAGCCACCACTCATCTTCTATATCGTGAGTTTGAAAACCTCCACCACATGTATCGTCAAGGGAACAATTGACTGTTTTTGATGTATTTGATTCAAGTGTTGGAGGGGAACTAATAGAATCATCAGAGTCTGAATCTCTTGATAAAACAACAATGCACTTTAACATAACAAGTCATTTAGTTGATTGAAAATAAGATATGTTTCACTATTAGAATTCCATTGTCTACCTCATACTCAGAAGACTAATTATGAAATTCATGTGCATTCACTTAAAGGTTAAATTCAGGATTTGAAGTATGAATTGAAAGCAATGTGATTTCCAAAAAAAATAACATAAAATGTAATTAGCAAAAGAAGTAATGAAACGTGCACCATTCCCAGAAGAATTTCATAGCAGAATTTCATAAGACTCGTGGTTTCTTATTGTAGATAGAGCATAACTCGCCTTAGTTTTACTTTTTTCCCCTCCTACATCCATTGACAAGAGAAAATACCACACTGTAAAATATACCATATTAAGAAAATGCAATGAATACTCTACTAGACAAAAACCAATAAAAATCAAGGATCCTTGAAGGTAAGATAAGTAAGATAAAAAATTTCATTATTTTTCTGCAAACAAATAATGATGATGGCCAAGTTTTTCCTAAAGAAACCATTTATTTAACTGATAGAGAAAAAAATCATACCTGTCTTGTCATTCAAAGAAATATGCAGAGCATCCTGGCCCAGAGAATAAAATGGAGTTATAAGAGAGGACGACTATGTTTTTAACAACTTGGAGAGCAGAATGGTAAGGAAGATCAATTATCATTACTCTTCTGTTAATAGATTTTGTCGATGTCACATCTTGTTAGTTACTGAGAAGCCATGGGTGCTCGATGAAAGGAGCTAGAATCGTGAAGATTGAAGAAGAGGAGAGAAGGTGTTGTGAGATAATTTTTGGTTTGGAAATATTGAATCACCTCTTCTAAATGTATAGTTGTCTTTCATGAAATGTTTTTCCCTCCTTACCAGATCGATATCTTGGCTCCCATATCAGGGTTTGCTATCCCACACTAGCGACCTTCCTTCCTAGAAAAATGGTATTACCCTATCCTATTGGTGTGACGGTTGTCCCTCCATAAAAGGTTGTTGGATCACCCAACATATCATTGCATGAATTTTCTCTCCTGTAGTTCTGGTCGAGACTCGATCGAGTTCCTCTGAATCCGGTGTGTCGCACGAGAGCAATTTTTTACAAAATTTGTCACCACCTACTTTCAAAAAGATGAAGAGGTAATTTTGACCAAATTTGAATTCTATCACTTCCTTTATTATATATATGAAATCCTCAATTTTGGGTTTTAAGAGGTCAAATATTTGTATGAACAAAAGTGTATTGATGCCTCTCCATATTTAAGTTCAAAGTTGATGGTGATTATCATGAGATTCATTGTGATGATTGTAATGATAATGAGAATGATAGTGATGATGGCGATGATGACAATGATGATAATGATGATAATAATAATGATATTTGGTTTATTAGACTCAAGCCATCAGGTTAGACAGTGTAATACTAGTTTGGGAAGGCATAGAATGAAATTGTTCCCTTTGACTAGATGTTTTGTTCGTTAAAATTCATTGTGAGAAATCATATAATCAAGTGGAGTCACGACGACAATGACAATGACAATGATGATAACAATGACAACATCGATGATAATAGAATGAGGATGATGATGATGACAATGATGACGATAATCACAGTGGTGATGTTTAAGATCAAGAAGAGGAGGACAATGATCATGATGATGATGAGGACAAATATGATGCACGGATGAGGATGATGATGATGATGACAACAACCATGACAAAAATGATGAAAATCTCATCAAAACAATGATAGTGACAATGATGGAAATGGGTAAGATATTGAAGGTTCCACATACATCCATTTTGAATATTGTGCTCCTCTTGTCCAACACTATTTGATGCATGGGACACAATGGAACAAAGTAGAGAACCATGGGACATGAAGAAATCTAATCCATGCCGAGTTGAGAAAACATGAGTAATTTATAAAGGAAATTCAATAACTTGGGAAAATCATATATGAATATGGATTCAAAGTAGATCCCAAGAATATCAAATCCATATCCAATTGGTCAACTCTAAAGAATGCAACTGGTGTGAGGATATTCCTAGGCTTTCTAGGTTATTATGGAATATTCGTTAAGGGTTTCTCTAATATTGAATATCATCTCTCATGGGGAAAATCATCTAATTTTACTATTATTGTGATAAATTTAAAAACAATGGTAACTTTAGTATTTAAAATGCTAAAGTTCATTTGTTGATATGAATCAAACTCTAAAAAAATAGCACTAAATCCCAACTCTAATATTCTACTCAAATGCGCTCGAGAAGAAAGTAATTATCTTTGTAAAAGTAACTCTAGTTGAAATATTTAAAAGTAATTGGTTAAACCCAAAAAGCATGGATAAGTAACTCCATGAATAGAGGATCACTCACATGAAGGTGGTTAGACCCTCTACTATTTCTATGCAAATGGATTCTACACCTTCTTTTTTGAGAAGAATCTTGGTTAAGGAAAATATTTTAAAAAATGACCCATAGTTTGTAGGGCCATGTTAAATGTATCTGAGTAGGTGGATGTTTAACTTCAAATAACAATAAGAATCCCAACCACATTAAAATTTCGGGTAACACTTCCACACTTGTCTCTTTTTGTTTGGATGGTGAAACATTCAAAACCATTGGAAACATATTGGGTAAATACATAGACATAGTCAAAGCTCATTCTTGACAATAGATGTATGTGATTGAATCTAAGTGGAGGTTGATTAAGGTAAAGGCCTGCAAATATCGAAGTGAATAATGGAAATATGTTGTTGAGATTGTGTTGTTGGAGGAGCTTTAATTGGAGGATGGAATAGATTGGTTCAATACATATCTTATAATTTTTCAAAATTAGATTTGAAGAATATATATTGGTGTGGTTTAAAAAACCTACTAATTGAAGCTACATAGTGTTTTTTGGACATGCTGCCATGTTTTTAAACAATTGAGAGATTGAGGGAAATTCATGGTGGTCAAAGTTTACAAATCATTCTTGAAGGCCTTAATATCTATGCGGGTGGACCTATAAAACAAAGTAATCACATGGGATGTTTTAATGAGATGTAGTTCTAAAAGAGACCATTGCAAAAAACTAGGGAGCCATACTTTGGAGCTTTATAACCTCAATTTTATCTTGAAAATCTCATAGTGGAATTCGCCCTAGGAGGGCGCACCATTCTATGGAGGAAAATTCTGGATAGAGGATATTTCAAATTTTGACCTAATTCTGTTGGGTTCAATATATAGGGTTTCTTGATTCAATCCCTTATATCCACTTATTTGGTTCAGTCTTGAAAATTTCCAACTCACATTGGTGTGACACACCTTTATATTGAAGAAAATCCTCATTTCAAGAACTTTCAGTTTTGACCTAAATTCTGTCAATATAAAAAACTAGGGCTTCCATTTTGTTACTACTCTGTCCATAGGTCTAGGAGAAAACAGTGTCTTTTCAACTCACCTTAGGAGGGAACATTTATCTATGGAATCTATTTTGCAAGAATATAAGCTTCAATTTTGACCCTCTCCTGCCAGGGTTTCTAGCTCAGTCTTTAGGTCTCAATGTTCCAGTCAAGAAGAATAATGTGAAGGTGGAACATAAACTTGATGGGGATTCCAAATTCAACTCATGGAAGTCTATGATACTCATTATCCTAGAGGAGAATGATCTTCTAAATTTTGTAAATGAAAAGTTACCATAACCAGAAGAAGAAGCATAGAAGACTAAATGCACGAAGAATGATGTGAAGGAAACAAGGATCCTGATAGATGCAGTAAAATACCACTTGGTACCTCATATTTCTCAGAAGAAGAAAACCAAAAACATGTTTTGAGACTTGAAGAAATTGTTTGAAAATAACAACATCTATAGAGATATTTCCTTAAGACAACAACTCTCTAACATCAAGATGACAAAGTCAGAGTCAATTGCATACTACCTCATGAATATTTTTGAGCTAAGAGATCAATTGAGCACCATTGGAGAATCAATTAAAGACATAGAACTTATTGTTGGGTGTTAAAATACCTAGATTAATACTAAAATGTTTGGATGTATTCTACTATCTTAAATAAAACTAATATTTAATTATCGATCGAGGTTGGTAGGCTTAGAGTTGCTACAAAATATATGCAAAGGTAGAGGGTTCCTAGGGTGTTGTAGAAAATACTTTAATAAACAAAAGATTGAAAAATATTTCAAAATGAAAAACCAAGTCAAACTCCTAAAAATTTAATTATTAATGTGATTAAAGTAAAACATCATACTAGGATAATATCAAACTATGTTATTTCAACTAACAAATGAGAATATAACAAAACCTATTAAGTAACTTCAAGAGCTAACTATTCACAGAAAGTACATATTTGGAAATACAATCACAACAACTAGATAATTTATAAAGAAATAATTTATGAATGAAAAATATATTATCAACAACAACTTGAAAAGATGGGGTTCAAGGAAAACTTGACTAATAAGTGAATGGAAAATTGAGTAAGAAAAGCAAGTAGAAAACTTAATAAAGATAAGCCAGTAGAAAACTCAATAAAGATAATTCTAAATTCTTTTCTACAAGTCTCTTCAATAATCACACAGTGAAAGGAATAGTTCTTATCACTATGATCAATTTAGAAGGTACTAGTATACTAGCAATTAAAACACCCAACCCAAAAAAATCCATATACAAAGAAATAAATCAAATCAAAACAATAACATAATTCCCAAACATTACAGTAGTATTAAAGAAGAAAATCAGAAACCAAAAGAAACAAAATCACAACGCATAACTCAAAGCATGGGTTCGAAAGAGGAAAACTAAGGATAAAACTTAGTAAATACTTTAAACAATCTAATCTACAGTTCAAATAAAAACATAACCATTATCTAATGACTACAATCAGAGCATAATAAAAAATCCAAAGAAATAGAACTGAAAACAGGTTTAAAATGAAATTAGGAATGCTAAAGGTCGGATGGAAGGCTGGACGACAATCTTGAAGGAAAGTCCAAATGACAGTCCAAAGACACAGTCCGAATGAGAGGTTGCATATAGAAAAAAATAAAAACAAACCTAAATGATTTAATTATCGGCTGATTTTGTGCATATGAAAACAAAATGCATAAAGGATAGAATTTAAACCTAATTAATAATTTAAAATAATTAAAAGACTTCTAATGCTAATCTATGTTTTTGAAAGATTATTTCTATTATAAAATAAATCAGACTGAAACATAACTGAACTAATTTACAGTTTAAACAAAAAGCAGCAAAATTGATGTACAACTACAAATTAAACCTAAGATTGACTAGATTTTATCTAATTGCAAACATACCATTAAGCATTAAACTAAAAAGAAAGCTAAAAAACAAACTACATATGACCAGTAGTTTTAATTCTATAGGCAAATACTACATTAACAGCATAATGTAAATTACATTAACTACAATAAACATAGGTTACAAAGAACAGAAAAACAAATATAAACAAATTAAAAATAAAACTACTTATCTATGATGAAGAGATAACAAAAACTCATATGGAAATAGAAACCATGAATTGTTGAGGGGCCCTCTCATCAATCACAGGTAATGCCTGGTGAATACTTTCACACACAGTCATAAACAGCAAGGTGTAGAGATTCTATTAAAAAGAAGGAACAAAGTTACAATCTTCTTCTCTCAAACATACTAGCTATCTACCTAATGGATTGATCAATCGCCTATCTCTTTGTGTGGAGGTGTTTATATACACACTATTTTCAATAGATTGAGCAAGTCGACCCTTTAGTGGTCGACTGCTCTTTTAAATTTAGTCAATCATAAAAGGCAATAATTATTCATAGGCAAGTGCATGAGAATATCCCTTCTTTGGCGTAATTCTAGTTTTCTTCAACATGAGCAGGGCATCGTGGTGATGTAAATACTCCTCCTTTCGTGTGATTGGTGGAGTGGTTTTGGTGCAGGAAATGTACATGATGTGTCTTCAAAAACACAGGTCCTTCATCAGCGTGTATGATGTGGCATACAGCCCCTTCCTTAGCGCAACTGATGGTGTGGTGTCATATAAATAAGAGCACACAGTAGACAGGTTGTTCCATTCTTCAAAGCGCGCAGACTGGTAACAACTCAGACTTTAAGCAGAGGAGGCCACGGCTGATCCTTCTAGACTGGATTTTTTCCTCCCTTTGAACACGTGGGTGGTAAGAAACTTGGTGTTGAGCAGTGGTAGCATGAGGGAGATCTTATAGAATAGGATATTTTCCATCAACTGAATGCATGGAAAATAAGCCGTTTACAGAATTGTTCCACATTAAATGCCTGAAATCAGTTATGGACAGTGGGCAGCCTGATTAATGAGCTGAATGAGAATATGGATAGCGAGCTGTGTGATGAGCTAGCTGACGATTGCATAGATCGGGATGAATGATATGTTGAATGGTGGTTGCACAGATCAGGCTAAATGGTAAGCTGAACGGTGGTTGCGCAAATTGGGTTGAATGCTTGTCTGTTTTAACGAGCTGAAAAATAATATGTCTATTATAAGCTTGCCCAAAAACTGTAAATCTGCAAAAAAATATATAAATTAAATAATCAAAATATGCTTAAAATAATATAGATTTGAGTTAATAAAATCATAAAAATGATATTAATAACCAAATTTGAATAAACATTAAAGTTGTTCTTACCTTGTGTTGAATAACGATCTGCATGACATAAAATACACGAAAGATAATAAAATATGTATTTAAATGTGTTATTTCAACGCCAAAAATGATAACAAAATGAGGCTCAACATTCCTCCAAACCAGAGAAATGCCAGGTCCCACTAAGCAAAGAAAAAGATAAGAGATCATACTATTAAAGCGAACATTAAAATGTGAGCCAGCAACAGGCATATGTATGAATAAGTGAGTTCATAAATTTTATAATTAGTTCAACCATGTCCAAAGTAAAACTTTGGACAAGTTGAACATATGACACAAAAGGTATAAAATTAATCATTTCATAGTTTACATACATGATTGAGTAAAAGGATAGGGTTACTAACAGTGAAATGATAACTAAAAAAACTTTTAAGGTCAAAGCATTCTCATGGAGGTAAAAACTATTTGCCAAAAAAAAAATTTGGTTAGCAAATTTTAGTCATAAGTGCTATAATTTCACCAAGTTTAGATCATCATGTGGTATTTCATTTGGATTATCCTTCGAACCTTCATATAGTCCTCCATATTGATCTTCTACAAAAAGATACTTCATGCTATAACCAAGTTGCATTGCTAAAAAAACACTTATCATTTTGCTAGAGAAAATAGATCTGAAAATAAAAACAATCTAATTTTTCCTAATCCTCCCCCCCCAACCAAAGGTATGGTGTGTCCTCAAACCATGAGAAAGAAGATTCAATTGTTCCATATAAAAAAAGTCTTATCATGTTGTTTTATTATTTTGTAAAAAGAAAAATTAACTAGTAAATGGAAATGATTCAGATATGTATATTCATGAAAAATGTAACAGTGCTTAGCAAGACCACTTAAATATTGTTAAGAGAACTGAAAGCATGACAGATAAAAATGTAGTCATCCGTGCCTTAATTTAAAGATATATTGTCATCATAAGATGTTTTGAGTTTACCTCAGAGTGTGTGATATTTTATAGCTATGGTTCCCATTTCTAGGATAATGACATCCTACGTATTTGTTGAATGAGATGGTCAGGTCCAATCCCAACTTACATCGATTCTCAAATGACATTAAAAACAATCGGCCTTAAAATAAAATTTGAAAAATGTTCTTCATATTTATCATTATTCTCTGAATCATGTGCATAGTAGTGCATTAACTAGATCTCTTTTACCCAATATTTCCTCGCTGCCAACAGGCCTGTTCAATACCCCGACGGGTTTATCTTGGTACCATGCAAGCATAGTCTTGCTTCCAACGAGCCTGTTCAGTACCCCGATGGGTTTACTTTCATTTATCGAGCTTCCTTGCTTTAAGTTTTTACTTAGCATTGACCCATTTCCAGCAGTCCTATTCAGTACCTCGGCGGGTTTGCCTTATATAATGATATTAAGTATATGGAAGTCGATTGGTACTAGAGCATGCTAAGCCCTGCTAGAACACATAATTCAATTTTGTGAAAACTTATAAGTAATTTTCATAATGGCCTTAATCATAAATCATGTCAAAAGATAATAACTTAAAGTTTTTCGTTGACCATATAACCCTTCTTCTTTGTGAAAGATAAACAATGTTCCCCACAGGAAAAAATTCCACCTACTATCGAGTTATCACACAAAGATATTTTAAGAGACAAGTTTTGATAATACGGATAGAATGAACTAGTAATCCATAGGCACAAAGTAAGATATGATAATAAAAGTAGTTCGTATCAAGCAACTGGTTAAAATAGAAAATCAGAGATATACATGTCTGAATCAAAATACCAAAAACTATCTGAATCATAAAAGGAATGGTTAGGAATGATATACACAAAATTGTTTTTAATTATCACTATAAGCTGCAATTTTTAAGAAAGGTTTAAGATATCTTACGATCATAAATTGTCTTCAGATAATACTCCATGAGCTGCTTATAGATAAAATACTTATAATCAAACTGCAAAACCACTTGTTAGATGATTCATATTTATTTATAAAAACATATATATCATTATAGAAAGAAAAAGAGTAAATTTTATTTATTTAATAAAACAAAAATATATTTACATACTATCCTATTATACTAAAAATAAAGAAAACAATTCAAGTGTATGAATTCTTCCAATGTAACCATGTTCGAAGCAAAATTAGAAATATACCTTTATCCACATATAAGAAAAATATTACAATGATTACCGGGATATGAAGAATTAATCGATTTGTTTGATTTAGCAGAAATAAACATTGAAGAAGAGGATGGTACTATGGATTGATTCCCTCTTGAAACCATATTTCAATGTGACTTATGTATTCTATGTTTTCTTCTTCATTTGTTATGTCACGAGATCTTTCATTGAACTCTAGGATGTATGAAGAATCTAAGTTTGGTGACGGGGAATATTCAGGTCCTAATGTCCATCCCTCATCAAATGAGAGGCATTCCAGGTTGATCTTGTCTTCTTGTGGAAAAGGCCAAGTAGAAACCTCACTTTCTTTCATAGTTTCTACAATCCCTTGATCTATAACCTCTCCAAATCTTGTATGAATTTATTACAATAATGTTGGTGAGGTAGGTAAGGTGGGTAAATGTTGCAGTTCAACACTATAAGCATATTGTACTGCTTTATTGTTGTTAGAATGTGGAATGAATTGAACAGGAATGTGCATAGGGCATAGAGGAGATTTATGAGAAGGTGATTGTGGCAGCTATAACCGACTAGTTTGTGTGGTTGATCTTGCCTAGAAAATGGGATATTGTTGAAAATCTTGTAGAACAGGAAGTGTTGCATCATAAGAGAGAGTATCCCTATGATCATCAGATGGGACAGAAAGGATTTGTGAACAAGGTTGACAGGGGTTGAGATCATGCTAAGAAGAGGGTATATTCTTACTAATCTTGAATTTTCCTCTTGAATACCTTCTACATAATTCACAAACATTATCATATGATAACTGAAACACGTCACCTGCTCCCATCAAACTTAAAATTTCTAAATATTCACTTCTTATGCCTTTGAGTAAAATTCTTTTCAAGGTATCCTTTCCTAACTGTCTTAGTTTTGATCTTTGAAGGTTGTATTGAAATCGTTCGACATAATTTTACAAAGTTTCTTCTTCTCCCTGTGTTATTTCAAAGATGTCCTCATTGACCCTGTAATAATCTTGGTACCTTTTCAGGAATATATGTTTCATGTCTTCCCAATTTTGAATGCAGTTCCCACCTAGGATCATGAAACATCAGAGGGCTGCTCCTTTTAAATTAAGAGGAAAAAAATTCAGATTTTGAACATTATATGCTCTACGGAGTATTTCCAATTGAAATAAAAATTCATCGGGGTATCCATTCTCTAGTCTGTGAAAATTTGGAAAAATGTATGGGGGAATGTACTGTGTTTGTGCTACTCCTCCTGGATCTCTAATAGGGAATTCAAAGGTAACAACTTCTTCATCCTTCTCTCCTACCATATCTTCCCACAATATAAGTAACTATTCATATATTATATTGGGATTCCTCTTTTAAATGTTCCTGTTAGTTTGTTAGCAGGATGGGTGGTACTTACAACACCACTAAGTGATTTAATTGTAAACTAAGTCCTACAATCTCATACGAGTGAATTGTATGAAAGTGAATTACCTAAAGGCACACGTACATCAAATTGAGCTTATGAAAAAGTATACTATCTGTGTCTGCGGAAAGAAAAATACGCTTAAGGGAAATATATCAAACTTTGCGTAAAGTAAACACACTTGTGCGAAAAAGGAACAACAAGGATTTGGGGAGACCCACTAAAGTGGATGCATCAGGCTATCACACTATGGAAATTCCATAGTGATGCCGTATTTGCGTCTTTTTGTTTCTCCTTCCTCCTTGTTGTGTAACGTAAAGACAACCTATCTATCCTTATCTATCTAGACTTTATTCATGAAAAACTAAACTAAAGGAAAACCTAGACTACTGATACTGCTGGGTTTGGGGGCGCCTGTTATAACAGATGTGCAGGTTCTTACCTCTCATCTTACCGCTCCCCCACCACCAACCTACTAAACTTCATAAGCAAATTCTATTTTTTCTATCTTACGAAACAACTCCCCGGTAGCAGTGCCAAAATGTTGGGTGTTAAAATACCTAGATTAATACCAAAATGTTTGGATGTATTCTACTATCTTAAATACACCTAATATTTAATTATCAACCGGGGTTGGTAGGCTTAGAGTTTCCACAAAATATATGCGAAGGTAGAGGGGTTCCTAGGGCATTGTAGAAAATACTTTAATAAACAAAAGATTGAAAAATATTTCAAAATGAAAAACCGAGTCAAACTCCAAAAAATTTAATTATTAATGTGATTAAAGAAAAAAATTATACTAGGATAATATCAAACTATGTTATTTCAACTAACAAATGAGAATATAACAAAACCTATTAAATAACTTCAAGAGTTAACTATTCACAGAAAGTACATATTTGGAAATACAATCACAACAACTAGATAATTTATAGCAAATAATTTCTGACTAAAAAATATATTATCAACAACTACTTGAAAAGATGGTGTTCAACGAAGACTTGACTAATAAGTGAATGGAAAACTGAGTGAGAAAAGCAAGTTGAAAACTTAATAAAGATAAGCAAGTAGAAAACTTAATAAAGGTAATTTTAAATTATTTTCTCCAGTCTCTTCAATAATCACACTGTGAAAGGAATAGGTCTTATCACTATGATCAATTTACAAGGTACTAGTATACTAGCAATTAACACAACTAACCCTAAAAAAAATCCATATACAAAGAAATAAATCAACCAAACCAATAACATAATTTCCAAACATTACAGCAGTATTAAAGAAGAAAATCGGAAACCAAAAGAAACAAAATCATAACGCATAACTCAAAGCATGGGTTGGAAAGAGGAAAACTAAGGATAAAACTTAGTAAATACTTTAAACAATCTAATCTACAATTCAAATAAAAACATAACCATTATCTAATGACTACAATTAGAGCATAATAAAAAATCCAAAGAAACAGAACTGAAAACAGGTTTAAAACGAAATTAGGAATGCTAAAGGTCAGATGGAAGGTTGGACGACAATCTGGAAGTAAGGTTTGAATGACAGTCCAAACACACAATCTGAATAAGAGGCTGCATACAGAAAACAATAAAAACAGACCTAAATGATTTAATTATTCGCTGATTTTGTGCATATGAAAACAAAATGCATAAAGGATAGAATTTAAACCTAATTAATAATTTAAAATAATTAAAAGAATTCTAATACTAATCTACATTTTGAAAATATTATTTCTATTATAAAATAAATCAAGCTGAAAAATAACTGAACTAATTTACAGTTTAAACAAAAAGCAACAAAACTAATCTACAACTACAAATTAAACCTAAGACTGACTAGATTTTATCTAATTGCAAACATACCATTAAGCATTAAACTAAAAAGAAAGCCAAAAAACAAACTACATATGACCGGTATTTTTAATTCTATAAGAAAAGACTACATTAACAGCATAATGTAAATTACATTAACTACAATAAACATAGGTTACAGAGAACAGAAAAACAAATATAAACAAATTAAAAATAAAACTACTTATCTGTGATGAAGAGATAACAAAAATTCATACGGAAATAGAAACCATGAATTGTTGAAGGGCCCTCTCATCAATCACAGGTAATGCCTGGTGAATACTTTCACACATAGTTATAAACAACAAGGTGTAGAGCTTCTATTAAAAATAAGGAACAAAGTTACAATCTTCTTCTCTCAAAACAGACTGGCTATCTACCTAATGGATTGATCAATCGCCTATCTCTCTGCGTGGAGGTGTTTATATACACACTGTTTTCAAGAGATTGAGTAAGTTGACCCTTTAGTGGTCAACTGCTCTTCCAAATTTAGTCAAGCATAAAAGGAAATAATTAGTCATAGGCGAG
Organism: Pseudotsuga menziesii; assembly: GCA_001517045.1. Classification (NCBI taxonomy): domain Eukaryota; kingdom Viridiplantae; phylum Streptophyta; class Pinopsida; order Pinales; family Pinaceae; genus Pseudotsuga; species Pseudotsuga menziesii. The sequence continues at coordinate 185,105 of LPNX010188831.1, read as the reverse complement.
TGCATGAGCATATCCCTTCTTTGTCATAAGTCTGGTTTTCTTCAACATGAGCAGGGCGTTGTGGTGGTGTAACTACTCCTCCTTTCGCATGACTAGTGGAATGGTGTTTGGTGCAAGTAATGTACACGACGGGTCTTCCAAAACAAAAATCCTTCATCAACGTGTATGATGTGGCATACAACCCCTTCCTTAGTGCAACTAATGGTTTGGTTTCAAATAAATAAGAGCACATGGTGGACAGATCATTCCATTCTTCAAAGCACGCAGACTGGTAACAATTCAGAGTTTAAGTAGAGGAGGCCACGACTGATCCTTCTAGACTGGAGTTTTTCCTCCCTTTGAATGCGTGGGTGATAAGAAACTTGGTGTTGAGCAGTGGTAGCATGGGGGAGATCTTCTAGAATAGGATCTTTTCCATCAACCGAACGTGTGGACAACAAGCCGTTTACAGAACTGTTCCACATTAAATGACTGAAATCAGTTATGGCTAGCGCGCATCCTAATTAACGAGCTGGACGGGAATCTGGATAGCGAGCTGTGTGATGAGCTATGTGATGAGTTGGATGACGATTGCACAGATCGGGCTGAATGGTAAGTTGAACAGTGGTTGCGCATATCGGGCTGAATGGTAAGCTGAACGATGGTTGCGCAGATCAGGCTGAATGTGTGTATGTTTTAACAAACTGAAAACTAATATGTCTATTATAAGCTTTCCCAAAAACTATAAATCTGTAAACAAATATATAAATTAATTAATATATCAAAATATGCTTAAAATAATATAGATTTGAGTTAATAAAATCATAAAAGTGATATTAATAACCAAAGTTGACTAAACATTAAATTTGTTCTTACCTTGTGCTGAAGAACGATCTGCATGACATAAAGTACACAAAAGATAATAAAATATGCATTTAAATGTTTTATTTCAATGCCCAAAATGATAAAAAAAAATGAGGTTCAACACTTATCATGATGAATCTTAATGGTTCCCCTCCTCCTAGGAACCATTCATTGAGAGTATTAGTGGGTGATCCAAATTTTCCAAGTTTGATCGATTGTGGGTAGACTTTACACAATAAGAGAATAGAATTGAAGCTAGAAGCATATTGCATGGAACTCAACATGAAGAAAACCATGCCCTTACATATGATTCCAAGAAGGAAAAAGGTAAGAGAAGAAAGTTTCATGGAAGAAAAGTCAAAGGTGAAATATCAAGTCCCAATCCAAAACAAAAGAAGAATAAGGGTCTTTCTCATATTCAGTGATTTAGATGTCATAAGTATGGTCACTATGCCAAAAAGTGTCACGCATCAAAAAAGAGAAAACAATCTGGGTAATGTGTGAAGGATCATCGAAAGGAGTTCTTATTCGATCTAATACTCTCCATGTATGCACCAATGACGAATTTATCAAGATGATGTGATTTTTCTGGGTAATGTGTGAATATCAAGATTGCAGTTTTTTTAATGGGATTCTAACAAGAAATAATATGAAGGTCAGAGGACTATTGTGATTTTTGCAAGGATGCAGAGATCAAGATGGATCCCACAAAACAACAAAAGATAAGTATTTGTATTTGGATTATTATTTGTCATTATGTATCTTATAGATCACATTTGTATGTTTTGAACATATTTTCATAATAGTTGTATATAGATATGTTTTCCCATAATTTTTTTCTTATATATAGCATATTAAGTAGATAATTGGGTAAGTGGATGATATAGTGTTGCATAATATTCCATGATCCCCTGATGGCTGGCCCTGCATTCTACTTTTTGTCTCCTCCCAACTATAACAGGTTAAAAGAAACTATATAAAAAATAGGGCATGTCCTAGAGGCCCCTAGTGTATGAAACTTGCATGTCAGGAATGTGACACACACTAGGACATGTGTCAGACACACATTTGACATGTGCCCTAAAATAGGACAAGCATCAATCGTATACGACACATTTCATTATTGGTTTTACCCCTCCACTCGTCCTTTAGGTTCATCTCTTTGTTACTGCTCCATCTACTGCAAGTGGAGGTGTAGCTTCCAATTTTGCAAATAAAACTACTATAGCAAGACAACAAACTAAAGAAAAAAATATCAGCTATGGATGTAACAATGAAACAAGAGCCTGTGGAAACTCTTGTTGGGGTACTTCCCAGAATGGACCAGGCATTCTGAAAGTGGTGAATTCTCTTGGAAAATAAAAAGATGCACAATATATGGGTGAGTTATTCATTGAAGTCATTGAATATGTAAGTGTTGATTCTTCTATGTAGGCCATGGCATTTGTATAAAGGAAATGACCATTTTGTGACCAAAAACATAAAAATGTGAACAAAATTTTGTACCTTAAAACCTAATGAACATTTGTGGGTGTAAAGGTCCTCTTGAGCGAAATCAACCTGTAAAAGAATTAAAACTCAAATGGTCACTTTAAAGCTTAGAAGCAGCTTAAAAATACAAGAAACCAAATTAATCAAATACTTGTATTGTTCTAGGACCCTTTGTCAAATTGGTATTGTTATTTAGCAAACCCTTCTGTTAACAACTTAACACATATGGATAAGTCCATAATAATCAACACAATAAAACAAATCATCTAAACATATGCCCCTGGAAAAAATAAATGCTTCAATTTCGAAAATAGATTAAACTTACCTTCTGAAACCGCTCCTTGACAAGCAATCGAAGAAATGTTGGAAGAGGGTTTATGGCACTGTCCTCTGTTGATGAAGAAACAAACTTTGGTGGAATCCCAGTTGAACTTTGCAAGATTGAATTGTTGACAACCTACACATTACATCCATACAAAAAGACAAATATCTAGGCTAAACAAAAGCATATCAATGTATAACTCAGCATAACAGGAACCAAATTTGAAACCCATGGTGATATAGGATGGTTCAGCTTTACCCACTACAACATCCCACAGTTTTTCCAAGTAAATTCTATCTATAATTAATGAACAAGTAACCAAAGTTTCCAGTTATAACCCACTAAACAATGAACAATTGACTGTTTTTGACGTATTTGATTCAAGTGTTGGAGGGGAACTAACAGAATCATCAGAGTCTGAATCTCTTGATAAAACAACTCTGCACTTTAACATAACAATTCATTTAGTTGATTGAAAATAAGATATGTTTCACTATTAGAATTTCATTGTCTACCTCATACTCAGAAGACTAATTATGAGATTCATGTGCATTCACTTAAAGGTTAAATTCAGGATTTGAAGTATGAATTGAAAGCGATGTGATTTCCAAACAAAACAACATAAAATGTAATGAGAAAAAGAAGCAATGAAACGTGCACCATTCCTAGAAGAATTTCATAGCATAATTTCATAAGACTCGTAGTTGCTTATTGTAGATAGAGGATAACTTGCCTCAGTTTTACTTTTTTCCCCTCCTACGTCCATTGACAAGAGAAAATACCACACTATAAAATATACCATCTAAAGAAAATGCAATGAATACTCTAGTAGACAGAAACAAATAAAAAGAAAGGATCCTTGAAGGTGAGATAAATAAGATAAAAAATTTCATTATTTTTTTGCAAACAAATAATGATGATGGCCAAATCATACCTGTCTTGTCATTCAAAGAAATATGCAGAGCATCCTGGACCAGAGCATAAACTAGAGCTATAAGAGAGAACTTTTGTGCTTTTAAAAACTTGGAAAGTGCAATGGTAAGTGTTATCAACTAATTTTGCACTTAGTTGGGTTACCTGAGGAGCCGCTGGTTGACAGACTTGTTCAAAGTTTGATTCCAGTGTATCAGTTGATTCGTCTACATGTCTAGCCAATATTGGCTAGCCAGTTTTTTATTTGAGTAATTTTGACCATGGCCCTGCGGGTTTTGTAATAAAATGTGCTAGTAGGGTATTTTTGAATGGTTCGGTCTCCTGAGACGTAGAATCTCAAATAAGGTATTCCAAGGAGTTTTTTGCCCCTGACAATTATGCTTTTCCTTCAGCGAAGTATAATTGACGAGGTTTTCTCCCACTTCCTCCAAAGCTGGAATGCCTGATGTTGAATTCTGGGCCTTGTGGGGTTATTAGAGCCCAACTGAGTGTTATAAACCTACTAGGAATTATTTAGGTAGATCATGGTCATGTCCTAAGCCATCTGGACATATAAAAAAATTTCGAAAAAAATCTTTTTTCAAACGGGGAAAAAATTATTTTTATTTTTTAATTACTTTTCCTAAGTTTTTTGGGTTAATTTTTCCATAAATTAAATGGAAAAAACCCGTTTGTAATAAATTGGTCATCCGGACTCCGAATTCAATGATTGAAGGCTCTAAACTTAAGCCAAAAATCATTCTTGATCAGCCAGCCAATCAGAACCAACTTTCGGATCATAGATCGGACACATAATGCCTTTTTTTATCAAAAAAGTCAGTTTTGAGGAAAAAAATGATTTTTTATTAAAAAAATGATTATTTTGGAGAAAATTAAAACTCTCCAAATTAATCCAAATTTGGTGAAATAAAAGGCTAAATGACATCTCATGGAGCATTTATGATGTTTGGAGTTGTCATAACTTAGCTTCAGTCATCATTAAGTGAGCAATTAATTTATTATCAGTTAGCTGCTTTGTCATCTCTAGCTAAAGAATGAGATGGAGAGCACTCATTGGTCTAGTGATTTGATCGAGGTGAAGATTGAATCTTGCGCCATCAGTGGGATTCCCAAACCTAGCGTAGGCTCCAGCCAGACCTAAAATATGGGCTTACCTACATCCAGACGCCTCCTTTACCTATTCACGCACCTCTTTCCTCATGAGGGCATCATCACATGTGTGGGATCAGGCTAGGCTTGGTTTCAATGCTCAGGGTTGGAGTGGGGGCACCTTGCCTAGGTGGAGGCCTCCCCTCACTCCCATCTTTTCAATTTAGGTTTGGCTTCTCTGTTTGGTGTCAAGGCTGGTTAGGTTATGAGGTTTAGTTTTAGGGTTTTAGCACTCTCTCATTTGTATAAATAGAGGTTCCTTCAGCTCTATTCGGGTGGATGATTGATGCAAAGAACCTCTGGTGAATTATTGTAATACTTGTTTCTCTTATGCAACCATTTTGAAAAAATAAAGGCTTTGGAGGCTCATGTGGTGTGGATTCTGGATTCATATGCTTTGATTAATGAGGTGATACAATTTCAATCTTTCTTTTTTTTTGCTAATCTATGGGCAATTATAAATGCTTTAGAGGGCTTATATAAGCACATAAGAGTAGATATTTGTAGTTTCAAGTTATCTATTTACTTACTTACTTTCCAAAATTTATAAGAGCATTGTCTTATTCAGTTATATCTCATGTTTTTCTTGATTCAGAGTAGTAAATAGTACATGTTCTAATTCCCTTTTTTGGAAAGCATACAAGTCTTTTGATTGAATATCACTGCATTACACCGAGTAAAAGGTTGAGCTAGGTTGCATCTCCTTTTCTTGGAGTCAAGCACAGGTTTTTGGCAGCTGCATACTGATTGAGATCCGGGGTGGTTTCATAGATTCGAAGATCCAAGTGGTTCCATCTCTTATATTCACCCCTAAAAAATTTTTTTTGCTTTCTGGTTACTTTGATTCTCTGTTTTATAACAAGTAGATCTAAGCATTAAATATCATCTTTATATCTCTTGTTGTGTAGATATAAGAATTTCCTTTGTTAAAATCTTATCTCATGAAGGTTTAGATCTAGTTTTGTTTAGTACTTGAAGTAGCATGAAAGTCTCATCTTTTGCACAAGTATTAAATTGTAATTTCTTAGTGTATGGTATTGTCTAATCCATCATTTTGCAGGAAAGAAGCTTGCTGGTTTCTTACTTTTCATGACAGGTTAAGCGGGAAAGTTGGTAAAAATTTAAAGAATTAAGCTGCAAAAAACCTTCTTTTGTTCCTCTCCTTAAACCCCTTTCTACAAGTTACTTTTCATTGCCCTTTTTACCTCTTCTTCATCGCTTCCCCGTTATTACTCTCTTTTACCTTCCCTTTTCTTCTTTTTGGACAACCCTAGTATTCCCTAGTCTTCCTTCCTTTTTTTGCCTCTTTTTGCCCTAGTTTTTGGGCCTTCTTCAACCTTGTTATTGGCATTTTTGGCCACTTTTTTTTTGCTGTCCTGTTTTTCATTTTTTATGAAAACCATTTGTTTTCTCTTTCGCTGCCCCGTTTTCTTCGATTTTTACCATCCTTTAGCTTCTTAGTTGGCTTCCCTATTCTTCCTTATCTTTGGTTTTGACCTTCTCTTGGTTTTCTTGCCTTCTCTCCCTCATCTTCTTTTGTTTCAGCCCTCTTTTTCTTTGTTATTTTGGATCTCTTTCAAACTTCTTCTCGCTTCCCTTTTCACGGGTTTTAGAAAGATCTTCAAGCAAAAGTCAAAAGCACTCTCCTTTGTTACAAGTTATAATATTAGTAGAGTTGTTTTAATTTCATATGAAAAGTCCTTTCAAGGATTAAAATTCTGAAGGCACATTGTATAAATTTTAATAAAGATCTTTTGTTTGAGTGGGGTTTTTAAGTCCCCACTCTCATCCTCCCCCATTTGGGGAGGATTGTGTTGTGTCCATTTTTTACATTCTTAGGTTAGATGTTTTTTGTCTCATTGTAATTACATTTTTTTCTTAGAATTTTAATTGATAATCTATCACACCTAAAGCATTGAATGAGTTGATTACTTTAAGTCCCCACTCTCATCCTCCCCCATTTGGGGAGGATTGTGTTGTGTCCATTTTTTACATTCTTAGGTTAGATGTTTTTTGTCTCATTGTAATTACATTTTTTTCTTAGAATTTTAATTGATAATCTATCACACCTAAAGCATTGAATGAGTTGATTACTTCAAGTTCCAATTGTTTATCTTTCTAAGTGAGTCAATTGCTTAAATCTCTTGAATCTCACCATAAGGTGGATCAAGAGTGCTCTCTATTGGAGAGTTTAATCAGCCAGTTTCATCTTGTGCTTGTTTAATCAATTAATTCCTAAGAAAGACTCTTGAACTTGAAGAAACACAAGTCAAGAGCACTCTCTATCAGAGAGCATCTCTAGCATTGCATCATCCTTGCATTAGTCTCATATAGATTAGATAAGACTCTTCAACCTTCGTCATAAGACAAGGTCAAGAGCGCTCTATGTCAGAGAGTCTAATTAATTAACCTAATAAAAACTTCAACACACACACTCCTTTAATTAATTTACTCCTTCCCCTCCTTGCTGGAGTATGCTCTGACCGATCCCAGATCGGAATACCCAAAACAACACTGGATCTTTAAACCCTACAAGAGTAACTTAATTAAAACTTTTTCCCCATAACCAACGCACCGACGTTGTTTCCTTTAAATACCGAGGCACGTGGGAAATTCCAAGTGTGGGCACTAGGCTACCCAATCTGGGCACAGGTAGTTAAGTTATTGAACACTTACTTGTGATCCTAGATAGGTCCGTCATGTCTTCGAACGGAGCCACTGAAGGTATTTTCGGTTAGGACATCTAGCTACTGTAAGCAAATATCACCAATAAAAAACTTTTAAAACCTACCAAGAGCACTTGCAAAACCTAACATTCAATGGCATCATTTTTGGATTCACATCATATTTACACTCGAAGCATCTCTGATAAGTTGACTCCATAGGCACTGGTTCTATCGATGCCTCCGTCTCTGCTGAGCAGCATATCAGAAATTTCACCAGACACTGTGGTGCCCATGTCAGGGGTACTGATAGGCATGAAGATGTATACATGACCTTGTTTTCCTTATCTTTGGATGGCAAGGCTGGCAACTGGTATGACAATTTGCCGGACAACTCTTTCACCACCTTAGCAGACTTCAAGACTGCTTTCCTTGGAAAGTTTGGTAGCAAAAAGGAGCCTAGACATCTAGTACCGGCTTTGACCAGCATAAAGAAATCCAAAACTAAAACAATGGAAGAATTCAACAATAGGTTCACTGAATTAGCAAATTCCATCCCTGCCACTTACTCTCCTCCAGCAGCTTTTGTTTCAGACTATTACATCGAAGCTTTAAGTGGTAAAATCCAATACCAGATCAGAGATAAGGAGCTGGCTACTTTACTTATAGCTCAGGGTTTGGATGTCAAAATTGATAACAATATGCAGTCATCTGGTGAATCTAATCTCCATGCTTATTCAAGGTTTTCAACTCCATTGAAAATTAATGAACCAAAAGACAAGGATCCTTTATCAGCTATGAAGGATGCCTATGAAAAACAAATGATGGAGATGAAGAAAAATATGGAGGAGGTAGAACGGAAACACTTATCACAGTTGAAGGAGATTCAAAATAGGGTGATCATGATGGAAAGAAATCAAACTCAGTCTACTCCTAGAACCTTTCCTACCAAGCCAACTTGGAAAAGAAAGCCTCCCAACCATCAACAGAGGCCGCTAACATGGTTGAGCAGTATAAGCCATTTTGCAGGGCATGTGAAGACCTTCATGAAGAATCTTCTTGTTATTATGCATGCTATATTCAGGAGCATGGTTTTCCAGAGGGTTGTGGTCCTAAAGCATCATCAAGAAAGCCTAAGTACATAAATTGTGTAGATAACATGCATGATATTTCTAGATAAAGTTGGAGAGAGACAAAAACAATATTCAAGAGAGCCTAAATACATTAACACAGTTGGACAACTCCATTCTTTCACCATAGAAACCCAGGGTCAAGTCAAAGATTATAGTCAGCAATTGGATGATCTCACTAAAAACTTTAGCACTAATCCCACTAATGAGCATAATGATGATAGTTTGGAAGGTTTACTATCTTGTGACCTTTTTTTCTGAAGAAGATGACTATGATCATGAGGAGGGATATAGCCAGGGATGTGATACAAGTGAGGAAGAATCCCTTACATCTGAGATGGATGATAACTTTGAGACTTTAATTAAAAATCCAATCTTATAAGTTTCATGTGATGATATTCCTCCATGCACTCCACCGAATGACAAATATTTGGAAAGTTGGGTCCCCTGTGATATCTTTGAAACCCAACTTTTTGAACAAGATAGTTTTGAGCAAAATGAGAAGTGTAGATAGGGACTTGATACCAGTGGTGAGGCATCTCTCATATCCGACATAGATGGTGATGATGACTATTGGAAATTTATTGAAAATCCAACCTATGATACCTTTGAGAATATTTTTGAGAATCTCATCTATGATATGTCCAACAAGGGGAGCTGTTATTCTAAGACTTATGAAAGTTGTAAGGAAGAGCAATCAGAGTTTTCATATGATCAGTCAGAATTGTATCTAAGTATTGGTAAGAAGGATTTGAAAAAGTAGTGCGGTGAAGAATCAGATCGGATACAACTAGTTGAAGTTTTTCTCAACCATCGTCTTCACATATAGATGTTCCTTATGTTTTGGAGCAGCTTGGGGCTTATACAACAAGTTATTATTTGACAAGCCTTGATGATTAGCATGATGGAGTAGTTGACCTACCGCATTATCCCAATTTGTATATCAGCGCTATCCAGTCATGGATAGAAGTAGCCTACGTGAGCATCTACCAGTTTGGGAAGAAGTTTGACGACATTATTCATTCCTATGATTCCCCATCCAGCCCGCCCATTCTAGATCATCACACAGGTTTGCATTTTCTAGAAATTGTGTCCTCACTTTGGTTGGTAACCAAAGAAAAGGCAAAACCTTTTTATATTAATAAAATGCTTAGGTGGCTACACTGGATTTATGATTACACCTAACCTTTTGTGTATCATGCTTAGAGTATGAAAATAGGCTCCTTAAAGTGAGCGTTTACTTTAACATTTTCTTTATGTACTTAGAAATAAATAAATATTTTAGTGAAGTCTTTTCTTTGAATATCATTGGCTCTTTTTCATGAAACTTGTGCTACTGAGGTTTTTCTTGACAAGTTGAGATGTTTTTACAGGATATGGAAACCAGAGATCCTAGTGTTCTCGCATGCTCTCCTTGCGTAAGAGACTAGATCGAGCACACGTCCCGCAGTTGGAGCCAGATGTTATCCACTAATTTTGCACTTAGTTGGGTTACCTGAGGAGTCACCAATTGACAGACTTGTTCAAAGTCTGATTTTAGTGTATCAGTTGATTTGTCTGCATGTCTAGCCAATATTGGCTAGCCAATTTTTTATTTGAGTAATTTTGACCATGGCCCCACGGGGTTTGTAATAAAATGTGCTAGTAGGGTATTTTTGAGTGGTTCGGTCTCCTAAGACGTAGAATCTCAAATAAGGTATTCCAGAGAGTTTTTTTCCCCTGACAATTATGCTTTTCCTTCAGCGGAGTATAATTGACGAGGTTTTCTCCCGCTTCCTCCAAAGCTGGAATGCCTGATGTTGAATTCTGGGCCTTAGGGAGTTATTAGAGCCCAACTGAGTGTTATAAACCTACTAGGCATTATTTAGGTAGATCATGGTCATGTCCTAAGTTATTAGGACATAAAAAAAAATTCGAATTTTTTTTTTCGAATAGGGAAAAAATTATTTTTTAAATTATTTTTATTTTTTAATTACTTTTCCTAAGTTTTTTGGGTTAATTTTTCCATAAATTAAATGAGAAAAACCCGCTTGTAATAAATCGATCATCCAAACTCCAAATTTAGTGATTAAAGGCTCTAACCTTAAGCCAAAAATAATTCTTGATTGGCCATCCAATGAAAACCAACTTTCGGATCATTGATCGGACACATAATGCCTTTTTTCTCAAAAAAGTCAGTTTTGAGGAAAAAAATGAATTTTTATTAAAAAAATGATTATTTTGGAGAAAATTAAAACTCTCCAAATTAATCCAAATTCGGCGAAATAAAAGGCTAAATGACATCTCATGGAGCATTTATGATGTTTGGATTTGTCATAACTTAGCTTCAGTCATCATTAAGTGAGCAATTAATTTATTATCAATTAGCTGCTTTGTCATCTCCAGCTAAAGAATGAGATGGAGAGCACTCATTGGTCTGGTGATTTGATCGAGGTGAATACTGAAGCTTGCACCATCAGTGGGCTTCCCAAACCTAGCGCAGGCTCCAGCCAGACCTAAAAGATGGGATTACCTACATCCAGATGCCTCCTTTACCTATTCACACCCCTCTCTCCTCATGAGGGCATCATCACACGTGTGGGCTCAGGCTAGGCTTGGTTTCAGTGCTCAGGGTTGGAGTGGGGGCGCCTTGCATAGGTGGAGGCATCCCCTCACTCCTAGCTTTTCAATTTAGGTTTGGATTCTTCGTTTGGTGTCCATGCTGGTTAAGTTATGAGGTTTAGTTTTAGAGTTTTAGCACTCTCTCATTTCTATAAATAGAGGCTCCTTTAGCTCTATTCAGGTGGATGATTGATGCAAAGAATCTCTGGTGAATTATTGTAATACTTGTTGCTCTTATGCAACCATTTTGAATAAAGAAAGGATTTGGAGGCTCATGTGGTGTGGATGATTGATGCAAAGAACCTCTGGTGAATTATTGTAATACATGTTGCTCTGATGCAACCATTTTGAATAAAAAAAGGCTTTGGAGGCTCATGTGGTGTGGATTCTGTATTCATATGATTTGATTAATGAGGTGATACAATTTCAATATTGATTTTGTTTTCTAATCTATGGGAAATTATAAATTCTTTAGAGGGCTTATATAAGCACATAAGAGTAGATATTTGTAGTTTCAAGTTATCTATTTACTTATTTACTTTTCAAAATCTATAAGAGCATTGTCTTATTCAGTTATATCTCATGCTTTTCTTGACTTAGAGTAGTAAATAGTACATGTTCTAATCCCCTTTTTTGGCAAGCATACAAGTCTTTTGATTGCAGATCACTCCATTACACTGAGTTAAAGGTTGAGCTAAGTTGCATCTCCTTTTCTTGGAGTCAAGCACAGGTTTCTGGCAGCTGCATACTGATTGAGATCCAGGGTGGTTTCATAGATTCGAAGATCCAAGTGGTTCCATCTCTTATATTCACCCCTTAAAAACAAAATTCTACTTTTTGGTTACTTTGATTCTCTGTTTTATAACAAGTAGATCTAAGCATTAAATCTCATCTTTATATCTCTTGTTGTGTAGATCTAAGAATTTCCTTTGTTAAAAGCTTATCTCACGAAGGTTTAGATCTAGTTTTGTTTAGTACTTGAAGTAGCATCAAAGTATCATCTTTTGCACAAGTATTAAATTGTAATTTCTTAGTGTATGGTATTGTCTAATCCATCATTTTGCAGGAAAGAAGCTTGCTGGTTTCTCACTTTTCATGACAGGTTAAGCAGGAAAGTTGGTAAAAATTTAAAGAATTAAGCTGCAAAAAACCTTCTTTTGTTCCTCTCCTTAAACCCCTTTCTACAAGTTACTTTTCGTTGCCATTTTTACCTCTTCTTTATCGATGCCCCGTTATTACTCTCTTTTACCTTCCCTTTTCTTCTTTTTGGACAACCCTAGTATGCCCTAGTCTTGCTTCCTTTTTTTGCCTCTTTTTGCCCTAGTTTTTGGGCCTTCTTCAACCTTGTTATTGGCATTTTTGGCCACTTTTTGTTCAATGTCCTGTTTTGTATTTTTTATGACATCCATTTGTCTTCTCTTTCGCTGCCCCATTTTCTTCGATTTTTACCATCCTTTAGCTTCTTAGTTGGCTGCCCTATTTTTCCCTTTCTTTGGTTTTGACCTTCTCTTGGTTTTATTGCCTTCTCTCCCTCATATTCTTTTGTTTCAGCCCTCTTTTTCTTTGTTCTTTTGGCTCTCTTTCAAACTTCTTCTCTCTTCTCTTTTCACAGGTTTCAGAAAGATCTTCAAGCAAAAGTCAAAAGCACTCTCCTTTGTTACAAGTTATAATATTAGTAGAGTTGTTTTGCTTTCATCTAAAAAGTCCTTTCAAGGATTAAAATCCTTAAGGCACATTGTATAAATTTTAATAAAGATATTTTTTTTGAGTGGGGTTTTTAAGTCCCCACTCTCATCCTCCCCCATTTGGGGAGGATTGTGTTGTGTACATTTTTTACATTCTTAGGTTAGATGTTTTTTGTCTCATTATAATTACATTTTTTTCTTAGAATTTTAATTGATAATCTATCACACCTAATGCATTGAATGAGTTGATTACTTCAAGTTCCATTTGTTTATCTTTCTAAGTGAACCAGTTGCTTAAATATCTTGAATCTCACTATAAGGTGGATCAAGAGTGCTCTGTATCGGAGATTTTAATCAACCAGTTTCATATTGTGCTTGTTTAATCAATTAATTCCTAAGTAAGGATCTTGAACTTGTAGAAACACAAGTCAAGAGCACTCTCTATCGGAGAGCATCTCTAGCATTGCATCATGCTTGCATTAGTCTCATATAGATTAGATAAGACTCTTGAACCTTCATCATAATACGAGGTCAAGAGTGCTCTCTATCGGAGAGTCTAATTAATTTACCTTATAAAACCTTCAACACACACACTCCTTTAATTAATAAACTCCTTCCCCTCCATACCGGAGTATGCTCTGACCGATCCCAGATCGGAATACCTAGAAATGACACTGGATCTTTAAACCCTACTAGGGTAACTTATTTAAAACTTTTCCCCATAACCAAAGCACCGACATTGTTTCGTTTAAATACCGAGGCATGTGGGAAAATTCCAAGTGTGGGCACTAGGCTACCCAATCTGGGCACATGTAGTTAAGTTATTGAACACTTGCCTGTGATCCCAGACAAGTCCATCATGTCTTTGAACGGAGCCACTGAAGGTATTTCCAGTTAGGACATTCAGCTACCGTAAGCAAAGATCACCCATAAAAAACTTTTAAAACCTACCAAGAGCACTTGCAAAACCTAACATTCACTAGCATCATTTTTGGATTCACATCATATTTACACTTGAAGCATCTCGGATAAGTTGACTCCATATGCACTGGATCTAACTTTTACGCACTATTGATAATCTGGGCCATTTTTCCATTGGATGTTTTGATTATAAGTTATATCTGTGAATGCTTTATCATTTCGATAGTTCTAAAATTATTGTCTATCTTTTAATTCTTGTGATGGCAACGTGGATTGCTTTCTCTTGTGTTTAGAATTTATAATAAAAAAACATATTTCATCATAACAACTCCTAAACAACACCCATCCACATCCAAAACATGTAAAACTTAACTTAAACATTGAGCCATAGAAAAATCTTTGTTAGGGACTACCCCCCTTGGCTTCGTTAGGAGTTAGGATAAATGGAGGAGCTAGGAGTAGGTGACAGTACCTAGCTCTGTGCTTTCCCCCAAGGTCACACCTCTCCCACTTTCTCAAGTGAGGAGACAGCTTTCAATTGATTTCTACTGTTGGTGTGCAATCAGTGGACAACAAACAGTAAGGAAGATTGATTATCATTAATGTTCTATTAATATATTTTGTCGATGTCATGGCTTGTTAGTTACTGAGAATCCATGGGTGCTCGATGAAAGGAGCTAGAATCATGAATATTGAAGAAGAGGAGCTAAATGTCTAACCATATTTCATGAAATGTTTTTCCCTCCTTACCAGATCGATATCTTGGCTCCCATCTCAGGGTTTTCCATCCCACACTAGCGACCTTCCTGCCTGGAAAGATGGTTTTACCCTATCCTGTTGGTGTGACGATTGTCCCTCCATCAAAGGTTTTTGGATCACCCAATGGATCATTGCATGAAATTTCTCTCCTATAGTTTTGGTCGAGACCCAATCGAGTTCCTTTGAAGCCGGTGTACCGCACAGGAACATTTTTTTTTTTTAAATTTGGCGTCCCCTGCTTTCAAAAAGATGAAGAGGTAATTTTGACCAAATTTGAACTCTATCACTTCCCTTGTTATATATATGAAATACCCAAGTTTGGGTTTTAAGAGGTCAACTATTGTATGCACTAAAGTGGATTGATGCCTCTCCATATTTAAGTTCAAATTTTATGGTGATTATCATGAGATTCATGGTGATGATTGTAATGATAATGAGAACAATAATGATGATGACAAAGATGACAATGATGATAATAATAATGATATTTGGTTTATTAGAGTCAATCCATCAGCTTAGATAGTGTAATACTAGTTTGGGAAGGCATAGAATGAAATTGTTCCCTTTGACTAGATGCTTTGTTCGTTAAAATTCATTGTGAGAAATCATATAGTCAAGTGGAGTGATGACGACGATGACAATGACAATGATGATAACAATGACAACATCGATGATAATAGAATGATGATGATGATGATGACAATGGTGATGATAATCATACTGGTGATTTTTAAGATGAAGAAGAGGAGGACCATGATCATGAGGATGATGATGAGGAGAAGGATGATGCACGGATGAGGATGATGATGATGATGACAATTACAAAAACGATGAAAATCATCATCAAAACAATGATAGTGACAATGATGAAAATGGGTAATATATTGATGGTTCCACATACATCCATTTTAAAGATTGTGCTCCTCTTGTCCAACACTATTTGATGCATGGGACACAATGGAACAAAGTATAGAACCATGGGACATGAAGAAATCTAATCCATGCTAAGTTGAGAAAACATGAGTTATTTATAAAGGAAATTCAATAACTTGCGAAAATCATATATGAAGATGGATTCAAAGTAGATCCCAAGAATATAAAATCCATATCTAGTTGGTCAACTCTAAAGAATGCAACTGGTGTGAGGATATTCCTAGGCTTTCTATGGTATTATGGAATATTCGTCAAGGGTTTCTCTAATATTGAATATCATCTATCATGGGGAAAATTATCTAATTTTATTATTATTGTGATAACTTAAAAAATAATGGAAACTCTAATATTTAAAATCCTAAACTTCATTTGTTGATATGACTCAAAGTATAAAAACAAATGGACCAAATTCTAACTCTAATATTCTCCTCAAATGCGCTCGAGAAGAAAGTCATTATCTTTGCAAAATTAAATCTGGTTGAAATATTTACAAGTAATTGGTTAAACCCAAAAACCGTGGATAAGTAACTCCATGAGTAGAGGATCGCTCGCATGAAGGGAGTTAGACTCTCTACTATTTCTATGCAAATGGATTCTACACCTTCTTTCTTGAGAAAAAAGCTTGGTTAAGGAAAATATTTTCAAAAATTACCGATAGTTTGTGGGGCCACGTTAAATGTATCTGAGTAGGTGGATGTTTGACTTCAAATAACAATAAGAATCCCAACCACATTACAATGTTGGGTAACACTTCCACACTTGTCTCTATTTGTTTGGATGATGAAACATTCAAAACCATTGGAAACATATTGGGTAAATACATAGACATAGTCAAAGCTCATGCTTGACAATAGATGTATGTGATTGAATCTAAGTGGAGTTTGATTAAGGTAAAGGCCTGCAACTATTGAAGTGAATAATGGAAATATGTTGTTGATATTGTGTTGTTGGAGGAGCTTTAATTGGAATATGGAATAGATTGGTTCAATATATATCTTATAATTTTTCAAACTTAGATTTGAAGAAGATATATTGGCGTGGTTTAAAAACCCTACAAATGGAAGCTACATAGTGTGTTTTGGGCATACTACCATGTTTTTAAACAATTGAGAGATTGAGGGAAATTCGTGGTGGTCAAAATTTACAAATAATTCTTGAAGGCCATAATATTTATGTGGGTGGACCTATAAAACAAAGTAATCACATGGGATGTTTTAATGAGATGCAGTTCTAAAAGAGACCATTGCAAAAAACTAGGGCTTCATACTTCGGAGATTTACAACCTCAATTTTATCTTGAAAAACGCATTGTGGATTTCTCCCTAGGAGGGTGCACCCTTCAATGGAGGAAAATTCTGGATAGATGATATTTCAAATTTTGACCTAATTCTGCCGCAGTCAATATATAGGGTTTCTTTATTCAATCCCTTCTATCCACTTATTTGGTTCAGTCTTGACATTATCCAACTCACCTTAGTGTGACACATCTTTCTATGGAAGAAAATCCTCATTTCAAGAAATTTCAGTTTAGACCTAAATTATGCCAGTATAAAAAACTAGGGCTTCCATTTTGTTACTACTATGTCCATAGGTCTAGGAGAAAACAAGGTCTATTCAACTCACCCTAGGAGGGTGCATTTATCTATGGAATCAGACTTACAAGAATCTAAGATTCAATTTTGACCCTCTCCTGCCAGGGTTTCTAGGTCAGTCTTTAGATCTCAATTTTCCAGTAAAGATGAATAATGTGAAGGTGGAAGATAAACTTGATGGGGATTCCAAATTCAACTCATGGAAGTCTATGATACTCATTATCCTAGAGGAGAAGGATCTTCTAAAGTTTGTAAATGAAAAGGTACCATAACCAGAAGAAGAAGCATAGAAGACTAAATTGAGGAAGAATGATGTGAAGGAAACAAGGATCTTGATAGATGCAGTAAAATACCACTTGGTACCTCATATTTCTCAGAAGAAGAAAACCAAAAATATGTTTGGAGTCTTGAATAAATTGTTTGAAAATAACAACATCTATAGAGCTCTTTCCTTAAGACAACAAATCTCTGACATTAATATGACAAAGTCATACTCAGTTGCATCCTACCTCATGAATATTTCTTAGATGAGAGATCAATCGAGAACCATTGGACAATCAATTGAAGACATAGAACTTATCATGATGAATCTTAATGGTTTCTCCTCCCCCTGGGAACCATGCATTTAGAGTATTAGTGGGTGATTCGAATTTCCCAAGTTTGATCAATTGTGGGAAGACTTTACACAATAAGAGAATAGACTTGAAGCTGGAGGCATGTTGCATGGAACTCAACATGAATAAAACCATTCCCTTACATCTGATGCCAAGAAGGGAAAAGGTAAGAGAAGAAAGTTTCATGGAAGGAAAGACAAAGGTGAAATATCAAGTCCCAATCCAAAACAAGAGAATAATAAGGATATTTCTCATATTCAGTGATTTAGATGTCAGAAGTATGGTCACTATGCCAAAAATTTTCGTGGATCAAAAAAGAGAAAACACCAAGCCTCAACCGTTGATATTGATGCATATTCTCCACACAAGAAAGTAAAGGAATTATGATTTTGAAGAAAGTACGGAGGATCGTCGAAAGGAGTTCGTCTTCGATCTAATACTCTCCATGTATGCACCAATGATGAATTTATCAAGATCATGTGATTTTTTTGGATAATGTGTGAAGATCAAGATTGCATTTTCTTTAATGGGATTCTGACAAGAAAGAATATGAAGGTCAGTGGACTGCTATGATTTCTGCAAGGATGCAGAGATCAAGATGGATCCCACAAAACAACAAAAGATAAGTATTTGGATTAGGATTATCATTTGTCATTATGTCTCTTGGAGATCACATATGTATGTTTTGAACATATTTTCATAATAGTTGTATATAGATATGTTTTCCCATTATTTGTTTCTTATGTATTGCATATTATGTAGATAATTGGGTAAGTGGAGGCTATAGTGCTGCATAATATTCCATGAGCCCCTGATGGCTGGTCCTTCATTCTACTTTTTATCTCCTCCCAACTATAACAGGTTGCAAGAAACTATATAAGAAACATGACATGTCCTAGAGGCCCCTGGTGTATGAATCCTGCATATCAAGCATGTGACACACACTAGGACATGTGTCAGACACACATTTGACATGTGCCCTAAAATAGGACAAGCATCAAATGTATATGACACATGTCATTGTTGGTGTTTCCCCTCTGCGCCTCCTTGAGGTTCATCTCTCTGTTACTACTCCATCTACTGTAAGTGGAAGTGTAGCTGCCAATTCTGCAAATAACACTACTATAACAAAACAACAAACTCAAGAATATCAGTTATGGATGTAACAATAAAACAAGAGCCTAGGGAAATGCTTGTTGGGTTACTTCCTAGAATAGATCAAGCATTCTGAAAGTAGTGAATGCTCTTGGAAAATACAAAGGTGCACAATATATGGGTAGTTATTCATTGAAGTCATTGAAGATGTAGGTGTTGATTCTTTTGTGCAGGCCATGGCATTTGTATAAAGGAAATGACCATTTTGTGACCAAAAACATAAAAATGTGAACAAACTTCTGTACCTTAAAACCTAATGAACATTTGCAGGCATAAAGGTCCTCTTGAGAGAAATCAACCTATAAAATAATTAAAACTCAAATGCTCACTTTAGAGATTAGAAGCAGCTTAAAAATACAAGAAACCAAATGAATCAAATACTTGTACTGTTCTAGGACCCTTTGTCAAATTGGTATTGTTATTTAAAAAACCCTTCTATTAACAACTTAACACTTATGTATAAGCACATAATAATCAAAATAATAAAATAAATCATCTAGACATATGCCCCTGGAAAAAATAAATGCTTCAATTTCGAAAATAGATTAAACTTACCTTCTGAAAAGGATCCTTGACAAGAAATTGAAGCAATGTTGGAAGAGGGTTTATGGCACTGTCCTCTGTTGATGAAGAAACAAACTTTGGTGGAATCCCGGTTGAGCTTTCCAAGATTATATTGTTGACATACTGCACATTACATCCATACAAAAAGATAAATATCTAGGCTAAGAAAAAAACATATCAATGATAACTCAACATAAGAGGAACCAAATTTGAACCCCATGGTGATATAGAATGGCTTAGCATTACCCACTACAACAACCCATTGTTTGTCCAAGTAAATTCTTTCCATAATTAGTGAAAAAGTAACCAAATTTTCTAGTTATAACCCACTAAACACTCAATAAAAACCAAATTGTGGAGAACCTCCTGCAATGAACAATCAAAATGCATGATATAACAGAAATATTGGAGCACAAAAGAGATTTTATTGATCGCAGGCCACTTCGAGGGGGCAACCTCCTTTGAGTAAGCTCAATACAAAATAACTCTTTCGATGCTTTCATTAGACTAAACAACTATTACTCCACATGAATGTGGGATAATGAAACCTATTAATTGGATGACTTAACAACTATTACTTACTCCCCATGAATGTGAGATAATACATCATACTAATGGGATGACTTAAAAAGCATATGCGTCTGACAAAATATACCAACAAAATAAAGAGGGGGGTTGACACGGGTTCTTAACATCCCCTCCCTCTTAGAAAAATCTTTGTCCTCAAAGCTTTAGATGTGGAAACTACTGCTGAATCTGAAGGAGCGGTTCCCATGTAGCATCCTCTGGTTGCATGTCGTGCCACTGAATTAAGACCTCTGTGATGGCCCAAGAGTGAAGCTGACGAGTGCGCTTATTAAGGATGGCCTCCGGTTCTAAAATGATGGAGCCTTCCGTATCCAGCTCTGGTAAAATAGTTTGTGCTATGATGTTGGTGCCAATCACTTTCTTGAGACAAGAGACATGAAAGGATGGGTGAATGCGAGAAGAAGGAGGAAGTTCCAATTTATAAGCAACAGACCCAATATTCTGAAGAAATTTATATGTCCCATAGAAATTTGGAGCCAGCTTCTGATGCCCTTTGAGTTTTAGGGAGGATTGCTTGTAAGGTTGCAAATGAAGAAAAACCATATCACCGACTTGAAAGGTGCACTCAAAACAGTGTTGATCGACTTGCTGCTTCATGCGATTTATTGCCATGTGAATATTCTCTTGCAGAATGTGAAGAATATGATCACGGTTGCGTAGAACCATGTCAACTGCCTCAACTGGTGAACTATGGGGGGTGTATGGAAGGATCACTGGGGGTGGCTTCCCATAAACAAATTCATATGGAGTCATTTTAGATGTAGTATGGTAGGAAGTATTGTACCACCATTCAGCGAGAGGGAGCCACTTTTCCCATTGATGTTGTTGTTCAGAGGTGAAGGAATGAAGATAAGTTTCCAAGCATTTGTTGGTGACTTTAGTTTGACCATCTATTTATGGGTGATATCCTGAACTCATTTTCAGTTTGGTTCCAGTGAGGTGAAATATTTTGGTCCAAAAATGACTTGTGAAAGTTGCATTGCAGTCTGAGAAAATGGAAGAAGGGATGCCATGAAGACAGAATATTTGGTCCATGAAAATTTGTGCGACTAAGGAGGCAGTATATGGATGGATGAGAGCACAAAAATGACTATATTTGGAGAGTCGATCAACCACAACCAATATTATGGTCTTCCCTCCAGATTTAGGGAGCCTGTCGATGAAATCCATCGAATATCTGTCCAAATCCTTGTAGGGATGGGCAAGGTTTTGAGCAAGCCGGGGAGGAGTGTAGTTTCACCCTTATGGCGTGCTGACAGGTGTTACGGAGAGAAATCCATATGGCTTGGGGTACCACAAAAGATAGCTTGACTCCAAAAATCAATCCTTTCCTATATGCAAGAGAAGCCAAATATCTAACACTAAAGGATCTCGATTCGTACCTTATTCTGGACGGTTGATGTAGATCCTCATTGAGCTTTCCAACTCCAGCTTAAATTGATAAATTGCTTCCTCAACATTCAATAAACAAGAAAATCATGCTATATATAATTGTGTTAGACCTACTCTAGCATATATAATCAATAACATATAAGCATTTGAAATCATCCATGGATCAAATATTCATTCAAATACACATTATTGGACAGGAAAAGATATTTCTATTAATATAAAACAAAGATTACAATAGAGACAACCTCTGTCAGCACATCTGTGAAATGAAGAAATTGAGTCCCCCACTTGGGCCTCCACCACTTCAATCCTCCATCTCTCAATAGAAAGCTTAGAAGAAAAAGGAAAGCTTGGGAAGAACACAAAAGTGCTCCAAGGGACAAAGGGATGCAGACTCAAGTATAAGCTCCAACAGTAATGGACTATAGTTCTCTTCCTCTCAATTCGTCATGCCTTCAATGTATCCAAAGGGTTCCTTATATAGCTCTTTAATGGGGTAATGAAAGGTCGAATCTGAGTGACCTCAAGGCATATGGAAGGCTAGGAGACAAGTGAGTCAGATCCACATCAAGGAAAACTCCAAAAGAATTTGGCCTTTTGCACACATCCCGATGTACGCGGTTTTAGGGGTCAAACCTGTATATATACGTGAGAAAGGGTTTAAAAGTTGCATATGGCAATTTTTGCATGTTTTTAGGGATGATCTTGGAAACATCAAAGGTACAAAATTGGTCCATGGGGTCTAAGGAGTCTGTAGAGGGACAGGGAAGGCCATAAAAGTGTGATTCACCATGTGTGTTAAAATCAGCTATAACAGATGCCCCCTGATGTGTGAGTTCAGAGGGGTCATACGATGGCCAAAATACATTATAAGTCCATCCCAGAAGTGGAGTGATGAATAACCCAGTGGAAGAACCAATTAGCACTATACAATGATACAACTCTGCACATAACTGCAAATAGATACAACAGTCCCGGATACATAAGAGTACAATGGCCATGAATAGGCATGATACAATATGACATGTGTGGTCATCGCCACATACAATATAAATAGATCAGAATCTCCATGATGAATATATACAAAGGATCATGATCTCCATGAAGACTGAAGATATATAATGGATCAAGATCTCCATAATGGCTGGAAATGTCTGACATATACTGGAATCAAGTAACAAGAGCTGAAATCTCATGAACACTGGCATGATCAAGGAGGTAGCATATAAGAGATGCTACCAATCTAGAAGGTATTATACACACACTGCTATGGGTACATGTCCTACTATGTGAATAGAGGGGTCGAGGTCGAACATAGTAGTCCATCATCTGATTACCGGTCATTGATGTATACCGTTAACAGACGTGAAATCACCCACTGATAACGAAAATGGGAATCAAGGTACTAGAGTGCAAACTAACAAGTGTGAATAAATGTGTTGAGGTCAAACACTTGAGAGAATCCATTGATCAGGGGACATTGATGTATTCCCAAAAGACTGTCGATGGTGAGAGAACCTTCCACTAATGACTGCAAGTCTCAAGGCACTAAAAAATGACTCTAGATTCCTATCCTAGAATAAATGATCTGAAGTCGATGGGATGAAATCCGCTGGAAGGAGGGCATTAAGGCATCCCCCATCATCCAATACGAGGTACTCAGCAAAGCTGTATAATGTGGAAGGACCTGATCATAAGGTGCACGAACCAGTAACTGTACTAGAAATGGCCGACATGCAATGTCAAGATAACTGAGGAATGGCCGACTCAGGTTTCAACTTCCTTCGAACAAGAGCATAAAGGCAAATGGTGAATGAATGTAGGCAGCATAGACTCGATATGCAAAACTGGGACATCTCTGTGACACAAGAGGCATCGATAGAGACTCCATAGGGATTTGAAGCTTAACCAGTTGGTGGAGATAAACTTAGATAAACAAGTACAACTCCTAAAGTCAAACTATTAACCCAACCAATGGATGTGATATACAATGCTCTGTTTGAAGGTGACACGACTCGACTGCTTCCAAAGATAACATCTTTTCTTGTCTGACTTTTTGGTTTTCTAATTTTTTTGGAATTTTTCAAATATTTGAAAAGCTTGAAAAAGAATAAAAGTTCTTTATAGTTACAGACTAGGAGAAGACGAGTGTCAATGGGAAAAAAAACTAGTTCCAAGCAGCGGAACATACCTATGCTCAATGGAAGGACACATGTGTAGGATAACGACACTCGGGGGAAAGTCCCCTCTTAGTAAAAATGGGGAATCAAGCTACAAAGGATATATAAAATGGCTTTGCATGGCTAGACATGAGATAATCTTGGGCTATATAGCTAATAATCAAATTCAGGGAAGTCAGCATAAGGCTCAATGAGGCAAACAAAAACTCATGATAATGCAATTACAACTTGACATAAGGGAGTCCCGAGGAAATGGCTAGCATAAAGTTCAAGAGGAGTATGAGGCTCTTGCTCAAGGACATGACGGGACTAAAAGGGACTCCTAGACCTAAGAGAGGACTCACAGCATGGGTACCAAATGCAAAAGGGAGCTAACTAGGACACCCATGTATAGGAAAGCTCTACCATTCACATAATATCACTTCTAACAGTAGCATGAAGGTTCTGTGATACCATGGAATGGGTTCGTACCTAAGGTTAAGATTGAATGTTCATAAGGTCATTCATAAGTGCAAGTGGATGTGATATCCTAACCTATATGCCAGTTGATACATAATACCTGTGATAGGAACAAACGGGTCGAAACCTTGGAGAGAGTGTACAAAAAATGGACTCTACATGACAACCATATTAGTCCAAAACAACCCAAAATAGTCAATATATAATCCAAACTATAGGATATAGGGATGAATGATCATGACAACTGCTCCCAAAGGAAACAATGTGGTGAACGATGGGACATAAAAAGGAAAGTAAGGTGTAGACCCAACATTCATGCATCCACTACCACCCTGTGAGGGTGACCACCAGTGTAAAGACTGAGAGAATGGAGTCAACATCCTCCACAAATGGAGTAGAGGGCGGAATGTGACCACTCCCAAATCTATGAGCACGGTAAGGGGCTATGATGCCCCCAAGTCTGACACCAGGGTCTGTAATAGGACCAAGGATGGGTCATAAGATACTAGGCATGCCGAAAATAAAAGGATCCAAACTCAAGAGAGCATAAATATACTCAAGTAACCGTGATCCCAAAGGCCAACTAGCGCACAAAGAGCACACTCCTAAGAAAATCTACAGCCAAAATACAAGCAAACCAAGGGGAGGATATGTGAGCTCCCGAATGCAGCAGGTATGTCTCACCTAGGAGAGGCTTGAAACTCCGATACACTACAAGCAAAGGTACGTAACCAATTATAGTGGCCCTCAGCTTCAACGCATAAAGCGACTGTGTTTTTCGACCTCTACCTGGCTGGGACCCCTGCAGAATAACCTCTGTGAAGTACCCCCTCGATAACCTAGGTAAGGCAACTAAGGTCACCTCAATATAATCAATGCTTAGGCATATAGTCGCAGGCAGGATTGACTCTATGGGCAGGGTAGCAAAGCCTGAAACTCTCGAAAGATCCCCCAGATACGAATAGAATCCTGGAAATATCTCTGGTGCTACTCAGTTATGACTAAGGGTCATCCCAATCAATAACCGCTCACACTGCCTCGTGCTTAACTCCCTTATAAGAGGAGGATCCTAAGAAACACTAATTATACCAAGGAATTTCACACTCTCACCTGGACAGACACATACATGTTGTTGTTTAGTGGTCTTGGAGAATTTACTCACAATGAACTATTCCAAGACCCTAAAACCTAGTCTTGTTGGTGCACCCTATAAAAGAAAAGAGTGTAATTCATTTTATTATGCGTTGATTTTAATTGGTTGTAATTACTCAAAGGGAAATGGCCATGCAACTAATGAAGTTATGACTCAGCAGTGAAGTAAATATGCACACCATAACAAACAATGCTACATGCAATCTTTGTCAAATGAAAAATAGGGTATGCCACTACATGAGATACTTAAATATATATTCCTTTCTGAATTCCAATGCAATCCTTCCTATATGAAATCCTAAATACAACTCTCATCCAAGCAATCCAATGCAAGTACCTCCTCAAATCCATATCTAAGATGCAACTAAGAGTGCAACTACTTTGTATTTTTCAATATAAAAGAATGAAAAATGCAATAAAAGTCATCTAAAACTATCAGTCTCCGCAACAAGTATAAAACACAAGCCCAGTAAGACACCGAGACAAAAAAGAGTAATGCACTAATGGAAAAACAAAAAGGATAAACGACTAAAACTAATTTCAAAGAAAAATCAATGAAAAGGTGGTCTCTGGTCATAAAAGAAGCATCCAATAGACAACATCAGACCCAAGGAACACCCAACCACACTCACAACCCACCCAACAACTTCCCACAACATCAAACTCACCAAAAGGGAGGATGTACACGACTGTTTAAAGAACAACTACATATATATACGCATCTTTTGGCCAAAAATATGCATGTGTACGTGGATTTTGGCCAAAAACCTGCATGTATATGCGAATTTTGGCCAAAAATCCACGTATGTATGCGCGTTTTAGCCAAAAACCTGTGTATACAGAGAAGACAGTTGTAAAAAGCAGGCCAAGGGTCAAACCAATAAAGAGGAGTGTCAATGGATGAACATGCTATAAAATGCAACACAGAAACAAGGAGAAACAAAGAGCAAGTCAAGAATATCAAGCCCATTGTGCCCCCAAACCCCAAAGAAAAACAATGAACATCCCCAATGGAGTCGCCAATTCTGTTACGGAGAGAAATTCCTATGGCTTGAGCTACCACAATAGACATCTTGACTCCAGAAATCAATCCTTTCCTATATGCAAGAGAAACCAAATATCTAACACTAAATGATCTCGATTCGTACCTTATTCCGGATAGTTGATGTAGATCCCCGTTGAGCTTTCCAACTCCAGCTTGAATTGATAAATTGCTTCCTCAACATTCAATAAGCAAGACAAGCATGCTATATATAATCGTGTTAAACCTACTCTAGCATATATAATCAATAACATATAAGCATTTGAAATCATCCATGGATCAAATATTCATTCAAATACACATTATTGGACAAGAAAAGATATTTCTATTAATATAAAACAGAGATTACAATAGAGATAACCTCTGTCGACACATCTGCGAATTGGAGAAACTGAGTCCCCCACTTGGGCCTCCACCACTTTAATCCTCCATCTCTCGATAGAAATATCACAAGCAAAAGGCAAGCTTGGGAAGAACACAAAAGTGCTCCAAGGGACAAAGGGATGCAGACTCATGTATAAGTTCCAACAACAATGGACTATAGTTCTCTTTCTCTCAATTCCTCATGCCTTCCTTCAATGTATCCAAAGGGTTCCTTATATAGCTCTTCAATGGGGTAATGAAAGGTAGAATTCGAGTGATCTCAAGGCATATGGAGGCCAAGAAACAAGTGAGTCTGATCCACATCAAGGAAAACTCCAAAATAATTTGGCCTTTTGCACACATCCCAATGTACATGGTTTTAGGGGTCAAACCCACGTATATACGCGAGAAAGGGTTTAAAAGTCATGTATGGAAATTTTTGCATGTTTTTAGGGATGATCTTGGAAACATCAAAGGTACAAAAATTCTCCATGGGGTCTAAAGAGTCTGTAGAGGGACAGGAAAGGCCATAAAAGTGTGATTCACCATGTGTGGTAAAATCAGCTATAACAATAGGTATCACATTTAACAACCATCTATTGAATTTCCCATTTCATTCCTTTCCAAAATAAGTTATGTCATGCCCACTCATATGTTTTGAGGAACCTAGAGTGCCCTGCCGCTAGAGAAGCATGGAGTTCATAGAAGACATCCTGGTGAAGATATGTGCTCTGTGGAAGCACCAAGCGACCCATGTATCTCAAAGAAGAACCATCCGAAGAGTAATGCAGTACAAGAGAAGGATTACTGGCCAACTGTTGGATGATTTGAGATAAGGAAGAGTCATTGACATAACCTTGCGAAACAGATTGTAACCAATTTGGAATAGGCATAGAAATAGATGAAAGAGAAGCATGGTCATCAAATGTGCGGGAAAGAGCATCCGCCACAAGATTGTCCTTACCCTTCTTGTAAGTGATCTCATAGTCATAACCCATGAGTTTTCTAACCCATTCACTAGTACAAGTGATCAATTTTTCCACTGCAAAAACGTGGCAATATCCACGGAAAAGAGTGGATATTGCCACGTCTAAGTGTTTTTTTTTCCCGTGGAAACAATTTCGTCGCAATAGAGACGACCCCTAATTTGCGTCGCAAGAGCGACAATGTTCTATATTTCGTTAGATGTCTAAGCCGTCGCTATATCCACACCTAGCCGTCTCTGTATCCACGCCTGGCCGTCTCTGTATCCACGCCTGGCCGTCGCTGTATCCACGCCGAGCCGTCGCTGTATCCACACCGAGCCGTTGCTGTATCCACGGCTGTGAAATTTTAAAAAAAATTGTCGTCGCTATATCCACTGCTATAACTGTTTAAAAAAAAAATACAAATGCCATAAGACCAATTCCATGTGGAAGTAGGTCATAATTCTTACATAATTAGTATACCCCCCTCATTTGCAAGTGCGATAGCACAAGCATGTGCTATTTTTAGGAGGTTTCCAACTCATGCTTCCAAAGGTTACATGCAGTATGTGATGATATGTCCATGCTCCTTATTGCCATATGAGTCATTTGAGACAATTTTCTGTGACATATGAGATGTTTTAGGAGACTACTATTTAAAATAGTTGGAGTGAGGGAAATCAGATGGGAAAATAGTCAACATAGTCTTGTTCCTTTCTACAATATATCTTTTCCAACCAGCAATCAAGATTTATTACAGCAGAATACTTTAACTCTTATTTAGATTAGAAATGAGATACAAATAGGGTTAAAACTAGGGTAGGTCAAGGGGAATAATCACTTACTACATAATCTGAAACTTTTAACCCAACAAATCAGCAGAACCTGGATCAGTTTTGTATTTTGAACTTAAGGCTTTGGCCTAGTATCTATATTTTGTCCTAGCTATTTACCTTTTGCCACTGCCTCTTTTCAATACAAGACCAATCTGTTACTTGTAAGAAAAATGAAGCACAAAGATACAAGAGCATATATTAACCTCTGGTACTTGTCAAATAGAAAACTTCAAGTAAAAAAATGCCCAAACAGAACCTTTAAATCTTATCACAATGGGATTGACAAAACAAAATATGAAAACCTGTAGCATGATTTTTTGCAACAATCTCGTTAAGTCTATGAACCCTTTTCCCAATACAGAAATAGGTTCTCAGATCTGTTCCTGTCGACATATTTCAGTTTACTAAAGTTCTTATTAATTGGGTCCCTTGACACTCTTTCCAGACCACAGTGAAACTAAAATAAGCTTCTCAAGTAACGACACGTCAAGACACAATGATATCTGTAGATTGTAGCCGTAATACTATCTGTTCAAAATGATAAACACCCATGTCAAACCTGATTTATTGTCTGATTTGCTCCTGTATTCTGTAGTTCTGGAGGGCGATCTGCTGTGAGCAACAATAATGGAATACAGTCCTGGCTTGCCTCCACAACCTACAGATCACCATAATGCAAACAAAATTAACACAAGAATCAATTAGTGCCTTTGTGATGATCACCATTTTATACGAGGAAATAAAATATATAGAGAGAGATATAAGCACTGAATTTAATTCTATTTTGCACAAACTAAACAAACTATATATATGGTAGGGTTCACCCGTAGTTGCTTGAGATATATGAAATGTGGTAGTTGTGACTTAAAGTAACATAACAAGGAAAATAAGTTACAGCCCACATCCAATTTGAGAAGGCAACCCTCAACATAGACAAAGTCAAAAGCTGGCTATTACATCATTAGGAAACAATCTCCCTAGGAGAGACCACTAGGTACTCAACTATGTTAACTGTGTGTCAGCAAGAAGGTTATATGTGCACTATCAATTGGCTCACTATATCATTCAACACTCATAATTCAACATGGAAAAAATATTGTGGCATCACATCAATCTAGAAAGAAAATTGTTTATTTGCCTCTTTATTGATTACAGCCCTAGTTACTAGATACTATGTTGGGGGGGGGCAGAAACCACACAATACCCTTGGATTTGCATATCCATATCTTATCTGTCCCCATTCATATCCATATCATATCCATATCTTATCTGTCCCCAAAACTTATAGTCAGAGGGAGTGCATATCTTCGCTCAATAAGGTCAGAGATTTTGATTTTGCTTTGCTCATTGTTTGCCTCCACTGCACTCTGTCATGCAGCAAGACCTTTGTGTTAGTTGCAAGCATATCCTCTTTATATAGAATATTTGCCAATCCCCTATTGTGAAGCAAAATTCATGCAGTGCTAAACTTATTAATTAATATGGACATAAAATGACAAGCCAAATGTCATCAACCAAAAAAGGCTTCGCTAGAATTGCAGGATCGCATAGAAGCACAAGGGTATCATTTCTTCCACTGTAATATTAACCAAGTGCACAAGAAATCCAGAAAATTTGTTGAACAGAGGAAACAAATGGCAACAGGAATAGAATAAGTAAAATAGATTTCGCAAATGAGCATTAATACACAATCAGATTACAAGAAGAAATAAACCAAAGGATGTCATGCAAAAACCAAAGGCTCTGTACCTTAATTTCATCTTCTTCAACTGAAATATCAGCATCAGGGCCACGGAGAGCCCGTAATGAAGCTTCAAAACCAGATTCCTTGCCTATTTTAGCCTGCTCCCAGCATGAAAATATGTTAGATAAGATTTTTCTTTTACAAAGCATGGCATGTGAAATTTCTCTGACTTATGTAGTTTATAGTATATACCATTTATTACAAGAATTTAATCTTTCCAAACACTCACCAACCATCTTGGAGACTCCGGGATAATGAAGAGACCAACAATCAATAGAACACTGGGAACTATTCCTGCATCACCACCCATGGACAGTTGATTTTAATATTTGCAGAAAATAACTATAAATTTTGCATTATTGTAAACCCGTCTTACTGATTACATACCTATAATTTCTAGAGGCCTCCATGGAACAAACAACCCAAATAAATATGCCAGCATTATACCAATAGTAATTGAAAGCTGTTCCACAAAAAGGAAACTTTGGTCAGTTACAAAAAAGGCTTTTCTAGGGCTTTACAAATCACTTACATCCATGCTTTCCTATGGCTACTTAGAAGGTCACGCTAAAGCTATATTTCCAAAGTGAAAAAGATAAGAATCAGGCCTTACCTGATTCACAGTGCCAAGAGCTCCCCGCAAGTGCTTCGGGGCTATCTCGGATACATATATCGGTACCTTAATTTACCACAACACATGGATAACATCAGACACTGAACAACATTACTGTAGTAGCCACCTTATGAAAGGTTTTGGAGGAGGAAAGGCACATGAGGGAGTAGTAGACTTACTGTGAATGATATGACTCCCATTCCAAAGCCTGTCAACAATCTACCTACGTACAACAATGAAGCAATCTGCAGCAAGGTAAAAGTCACAAGACTAAATCAGAAGTATTTTTTGTTTTCATACCTAACCATTATAAAGACCAAATTTGCAGATTAAATACATGATGCAGAATTTGACGTTCATCATGTCTAAATCGGAAGAGTTTTCACACAAACATTCATCTGGAATAGCACAACTTGCCTTTGTAAAAGCAATGGCAAGCCACCCTGCAATACTTGGGATTGCTGCCACTATTAGTGCCTGTATATAACATGGAAACCAAAGCTATAGGTTTGTAATATGTATAATGGAAATAACTAAATCAATTATATGCTATTGCTTGTCATCATCTGTAACATAATCATAAATTTGTCCATAGTCTACATATGATATTCATATCACCATGAGATCCAAGAAAACCCTCACCCCTCTTCACCCAATGGAATCAACAATTTTCCCACTGACTATTGCTCCAACCATTGCACCAACATTGGATAGTGAACCAAATAAAGAGTACTGCCAATTATTTAAGATCACAGAATAAATTAATAGGCAATCTACCAAGTAGATACTAGGTACCCCAATTGAATAATCAAAATTCAGAATTAAACCTGAGAGACTGTCAGGCTAAGATCATTTGTTAGGTCATCCTAAACAGGTGACGAATATCCAATCTGGAGCAAAGCAGCTGTTATCAGTAAATAATCCTGTCACTATAACTATAAGAACTGATATTAGTGCGCAGAAGACTAGTGTGATGCAGCCATAGCAATTAGCCTTCTGTATTCTATATATGCAAAGCAACTTGTTCAGAAAATCTGATAACATTGTAACTGGCAAATAAAATCCTTACATAGAAATGTACCAGTTAGATGACCATCAGAGACCTTGATAATATGAAACCTAGTCATGAAACCTCACAACACTGTAATAGCCCTATCACAAAATATATAAGCAGAAACTAGCAGTCATTGCACTCATGAATTAGCATGTAGTACTTATCAAACTAGTAGTCATTGTACTCATGAATTAGCACATAATATCAGTGGTCACAAGGGCTAAAATTCTATTATACAGGCATATAAGACTAATGTTCAGTAGAAGTCACATTGGTGCAAGAACTCGATATAAAACACGTCCAAAACATATCTTAGAAGAGAATTTGAATAAACTGTACAAACACAAAGATATATCTTACAGGAGAATTTGGATTACAACTTTGACATTAGTTCTTCTAGACTAATCAAAACATGCACAGAGTTAAGATGGGTACTGGTTCACAAGAAAACGCAATGCACTGTGGCCGGCCGGTTTTAAGTATATAAAGACAAAGATGCATCTAGGGTTAAGGAATAAAGTAGGTCCAATGAGTCAACCTATCAATTAGCCCTTAGTAGGAGCAATCCAAACTGACCACTTGAAGCATACAAACACTAGTTAGAACTCACAAATGTAAAACTATATCTCAGAATATGACGAAGAACAAGAATTGAAAGCAGCTCATCTAAACATCCATCTATATTTTTAAAACGTGAAAACCTGATCAAATCAATGTTCCATTAAAACTATGAATCATGAAAATTTGGCAGAAGATTGTTTCATCCATTATTGATCCATCCATGTCAAACCAAGATGTGGCTGGATAAATATTGAAATTTTTCGGATCCTTGCAATTAGCCCATCTAAAATGAGTATTTGCAAAACTAAACAGTTGCACTAGCCATCAAAATTACACAAACACCACCATATCCTGTAGACACATTGATGCTGAAAACAGGATTTAACCCACTTGGGGTATCAAAGTTCTATGATAACTACTGACTGAGCATAGAAACTCCAACATAAGTTCTGAAAAGATCTATAACTCCTTACCCCTCCCCTTCCGAAACTACACAACCAGGTCCTTCTAGATTAGGGCCTACCCTCTCTCTTCATGAGAGGCAGAGAAGGACAAAAGTTATAATACCAATATGCTGAAGTATTAAAGTATAAGACAACTATTTTTTTCTTGCAATTTCATCTAGCTTTGTAAATTTGGTCATGTCCAAACCTTTACAACTTTCCCACGTCCACAAAATTTTGAATTTTTTCAAATATGGCATCTTTGGTAAACATGCTACTCATGTAACTAGCAGTTTAAAAACTTTATCTTGTCAACTCATGTGCAATCCCATGTAACTAGCAATTTAAAATTTTTATCTTGTCAACTCATGTGCAATCTGATGTTTAAAATGGAAAACACAATATCATAAACTGACAAATCAGAATGAAACCAAAAACTAACCTTTAAGTAAAAGAGAAAGAGCAGAACTAAGAGATACATTGGGCCGAAGCAATGCAAAAGGGTGGCCATCATTCCCAATATCTAGTATCCATGTACCTATGCGCAATGCGCAAATGGGCTGCTGCAGAAGTAGCATAGAACCAACAGCATGTCTGAAATGTCTGCATATACCTACACTAAAAGCATCCCCACAGTCTTCTATCAAGCAAGTTCACTGGTCAAAATTGTAGGTCTATAAGACCAACATGTAAGACATAACG
Source organism: Pseudotsuga menziesii (assembly GCA_001517045.1). Lineage (NCBI taxonomy): Eukaryota > Viridiplantae > Streptophyta > Pinopsida > Pinales > Pinaceae > Pseudotsuga > Pseudotsuga menziesii. Next base: position 151,657 of record LPNX010188831.1, on the reverse strand, counting down.
ATAAAGATAAATAATTTGACAAACAACCAAACCAAAATGCCATTCTACACTAGCCTTTACACAATTATGATTGAGATCATCATTAAGAGAAAGAAAAATATTGCAATGTGCATTGTGACTCCTGGAGATCACAGCCACCATTACCGGATTTGACTACAAACTTTGACCAAGAATCCCATCCTTCACTTGTAAACAGAACAGCTTGATCTTCTACTATTCTACCAAATAATATAGACAAATAATCCAGGTATGCTGTCTAAATAATTAAAATTAAATCAGACCATACATTTTAGTATTTCCAAAAGCGATGCAAGGTGCAATAGCTATGGAAATGAGCCATCTTGTGTTGAAGAATATATGACAGGCACTGTAGCAACCTCATTTTGCAAAATTCTCTTTGCAACATCTTTCAGAGAATCATAAGGACTTACCTGCATAAGTTAAAGAAAATGGTAATAAGGTATCTCATTTCCATATGAATAGTTCATCTCATGAAAAGATATAAGATTATGATTATGTCTTTTGTTATTTACGAAAATAATA
>LPNX010188831.1:85939-148453 GCA_001517045.1 Pseudotsuga menziesii | reverse complement strand
ATAAAGCCGTATGACCTAGATTGTATCTTGAGAGTACAAGCTACGCTTGTAATCGTCTTTAACGAGTAACTTCATGCCCAAGTGGGATCTCCCTTGAATGTTTAACAGACGTTCTCAAGAAATTCGCATCCTTACAAATTTCTCACATCCAGAATTTGCCTCAGACCAAAAGTGTGTGCATTAAGACCCTCAGGGGCCTCTATGCCTAAATTTTTTTTAATATATATTTATATATCCCATTGGTAACCCTAGTCATTCTTCCAATACCAAAATTTAACCTCTATTCTTATGAAATTGATGAAGAGTATAAGAAATATCATAGTCCCAAATTCCTGGGTCCCCGTTTTAAAATTTAAAAACAAAATTAATGTCCAGTTCGGTGTATACAAGAATATTACGCCCAATTCAGCGTTAACACAGAAACCCTATCTAAAATTAGAGGATAGAATCTTGGACGAGAATTCTGAAATTCTTAGAAGGTCACTAGGAGAGATCTTTACCTGTGGCCATAGCTTACGATTGAATTTGCATGCCATATTTATTCCCAGGTGCACCAAACAAGGAGGTTCGCCAAGCCATGAAGAATACAACATAAACCCTAGGTTAGGAATGTTATCAGTGATGAATATCTAGAAATCACAAGACCATCTACCGAGAGGTTCACAGTTTTACCTTGATAAGATTTATAGGCAGGCAGGCCTCTTTCTAAACTATAATTGTTGTCCTTAGATCATAATTTCTAAATCCCACAGGAGTTTCCTCGATGAGTGGCAGATTTTGGGTGAGCTCTGTTTCCCTGGGGCTAGGGTCAGCAGTTGTATACCCTACCACCATCCCCGTGATTCCTGAACGCAAAAGATATAAATGGAACAACTTAGATCACAAGCCCATGCTTATGGACCTGTTACTCTCCTCTCCTACCCATGAAAACCCAGCTATATTTTCCTCTCCAAGACCCCTCGACCCAGCTTCGACCCAGCTTGTTGCGTTTGACTGCCAAATAAACGTGGGCTTATCAAATAAACAAACTTAATAATACCTTCTCGTGGATATAGCGACGACAGTCGGGGCTTCCTTAAAATAAACAAAATTAATATTACCTTCTCGTGGATATAGCGACGAAAGTCGGGGCTTCCTTAAAAAAAAATTGTAAAAATGCATAATTTACCCTTGATTTTTCCACGAAAGTAAAAAAACGTGGAAAACTAACGTGGAAAAATCCGCCCATATGTACTAGTGATTTTTGTTGTGTTGGGGATGAGACTCGTTGTTCCAGGAAATATTTTAGACTTTGGTGATCCATATTGATGCAGAAATGATTCCCTAAGAAGTATGGAAGCCACTTCTATATGGCATGCAAAATAGCCATCATTTCCTTCTCATATGTAGAGGCGGCTAAATTCTTACTAGACAAGAATTTGCTGGTGAATACAATGGGATGTTCATCTTGGAGGAGGACAGCACCAAGTCCATTTTCACAAGCATCACTCTCAATCGTGAAGGGCTTGGAAAAATAAAGCATAGCTAGAACAGATGTGGTACACATAGCTTGTTTCAGTTTCTCAAATGCACACTCAGCAACAGGTGTCCATGCAAAAGCATCATTTTTCAGTAGAGTTTTTAATGGAGCTGCAATATTCCCATAATCATTGACAAACTTGCAGTAGTAGCCAGTAAGTCCCAAAAACCTACGAAGGCTCTTCAAGGTTTGAGAAGGTGGCCAATTTTTCATGGCATCGATTTTGGCAAGATCAACAAGAACCCCTTGTGCTGAAACAATATGCCCAAGATAATATACTTCCTTTTGCCCAAAAACACATTTAGATTGTTTGGCACAGAGATGATGATTATAGAAAAGTTGTAGTACAAGATCCAAATGTTGGAGATGCTCAACCTAGGTTTTACTATAGATGAGGATATCATCAAAGAAGACCGGAATGAAGTTTCGCAAGTAGGGCTGAAATATTTTATTCATCAATGCCTGGAACGTGGCAGGGGCATTTGTGAGGCCAAATGGCATGACCAAAAATTCATAATGGCCATCATGTGTGCAAAAATTTGTTTTAGGGATATCATCCACATGGACCCGAATTTGGTGATACCCGGAACAAAGATCCAACTTGGAGAAAAAATGATCACCATGGAGCTCATCCAGAAGCTCATCAACAACAAGAATTGGAAACTTATCCTTGATTGTGATGTGATTAAGTTTTCAAAATTTGATGCAAATGTGCCATGAACCATGTTTTTTTCTAGACTAGAAGGACCGGTGAAGAGAAGGAACTAGTGCTAGGGCGAATAACACCTTGCTTCAGTAAGTCGCGAACAAGCATCTCAATTTATGTCTTGTGGTGAAATGGGTAGCGATAGGGCTTGATGTTGGGAGGGACACTTCCAAGAAGGAGTAGAATATGATGGTCCTCAAGTCAAGAAGGTGGAAATCCCACTAGCTCAGCAAACACACATGCATATCAATCCAAAATTTGTTGGAGATCCAATGGACTAGTTGAGACTGCTGAAGGTTGCATCTGAATGAAATGGAGCTAAGTGATGACACCATGTGAACTTTTCTTAAGAAGATTTTCCATGCAATGTGAACTGATGAGGCTGAGAGACCCTGATTGTAATCCCCGAAATGTGTGTTTGGTACCATTGATTAAAAATTGCATCCAAAGTTCAGCAAAATCCGATAAAATGGGTCCAAGTGTGCGTAACCATTGAGTGCCTAAAACCACATCACATCCGCCTAAGGGCAAGGAAAACATGTCAGAGCACAATTTATAATCCCCCATAGATATGCGTACATTATGACAATTCCCTTTACAAGGTAAGGTTCCCCCATTGGCAATCATGACTTCAAAGTTGGAGCAAGGATAGATGAAACAATCAACCTGTTTGGAGATCCTCAGGTCAATGAAGTTGTGAGTGCTACTAGAACCAATGAGTATTGTAAGAGGGAGTTTTTTGAAGAACCCTCTGACCCACATGGTTTGTGGAGTGGTGAATTTGGCCAAGGCATGGAGAGATATCTCTGGTTGGTCCTTTGGAGCAGGAAGTTGCTGAATTTCACCATCATCATCTATGGGATCCTGAGCATCATAAAACATTTCAGGTGCAGGTGGAGAATCCACATCCAAGAGATAGAGTTTTTTCTCAACACATCTATGTCCCAGGTGAATATCTTGTCACAATTACAACAAATCCCTTTTTCACGACATTCTGCATCTCTGCTTCAGAAAAATGCTTGATAGGAGTGGTTATAGGAGCTGGCAGATTGTGGTTTCTTTGGGGAACCATAGGTCTGAAAGGAACATGAGTGGATTTGGAGCATTGTTGAGCTTAGATCTTGTCCTCTGCTAGCTTAGCCAAGCCAAGGGCTTCCATCATTGTGTTGGGGTAGAACATTTTAACCTCAGAGCGTATTGCATCCTTCAGACCACTGATAAAACAACTAAGGTAGAATGCATCAGGTAATCCCTTGGTGTGATTGGCTAGTTTCTCAAATTATGTCTGATACTCCCACACAGTGCAAGTTTGGTGAAGTTTGGTGAGTGATTCTATGAATTCATAAAAATCACTAGGGCCAAATCACTGCAAGAGGATTTGGGGAAAATCTGTCCAATTTGGCTCGGCATGAGCCTTGATGTACCAATGAAACCATTGAAGTGCTTCATGTTCCAAACGAAAGGATGCAAGGGGGACTTTATTTACATAAAAAGGGTTATGCATAATAAAATATTGTTCTGCCCTATAAATCCATCCAGTCAAATCATCCCCATTGAAGCGAGGAAAATCCAGCTTCGGCTCGCAGAAGTTGCTAAACGATGAGAACCCGGTGTCTACAGAAGACTCATGTTGGCGATGGTTGTTCATGGGTGAATGCTGAAGATGGAGGCCAAGAATTTTTTGATCTAGATCCTCAAGTTTGGACTTGATGGCGGCAAGTTCTTCTTTCATTTTTTTATTTGCTCCAACACGGGTGACAACCATAAAGAGTTTTTTTTTTTTTGTTGGGTGAATGCTGAACATGGAGGCCAAGAAATTTTTGATCTAGATCCTCAAGTTTGGACTTGATGGCGGAAAGTTCTTCTTTAATTTGTTTATTTGCTCCAACGAGGGTGATAACTATAAAGAGTTTTTTTTTTCATTCAGGTAATGGGTAGAAAAACAAAAATGGAGAGGGTTTTAGAAAATTAGATTTTTGATGGGAAAAATTTGGGGGAGTAACTGGGGTTTTACAGGGTTTTGAACACTTTTTTAGGGACAAGAAGAAGAAAATGTGAATTTCAGAGGTGGGATGAAGGAATTGGAAAATTTTCAGAGAGGGACAATGAAGCAGAAATGGAAATGAACACCGTGGAAAAATTTGAGAGCAATTGGGTGAGAATAAGAGAAGTTATGACAAACCCTAAAAATTGACAAATGTGGAATTTCGGCCTTGAGGAAGTGAAATTGGGGATAGGGTCCTCAATGAAGGAATATGCAAAATGGTATTATGGGGGTGACAATGAAATTTCAAGAGAAATGGAGCTAAATTAAGGAAGATATGGCTGAATAACTAATATGTGGTGGTGCTAGAAGCTACATTTTATCAACATGAAATGGAGTAAATGATCTGTGACAATTCTGAAATTCTACACGTTATCAACTGTAAATAGAGATGGAACCCATGTATATTCATATTCTTATTGGTTCAAAGGTAGACACTCGGCCACCAAGGTTGTCTCAGGCTTGAGTATTGCGGTAGTACCCCTCACTTCACGACGCAGGTAAAACTACTAACCACTTGGCCAAAAACGACATCTCTTTGGTTTTCCTCACGAATGGGAATCTATTCAATCTGGTGGGGGTCATTGCCCTTTTTGTTTGGAAGGTCCTCTCAATGGCTAGCTACTTTGGGGTTCCTGTGGTACTCCTCACAATGAGTTTTAGGGCTATGCCCAAGTACTTCCCAGAGTTAAGCGGATAGGGTTTAATCCCTGATCCGGATGAATAATATTGTTGCAAGAAGAAGACCAAGTGTAAGGCTCACAATGCCAGGTTGCACGGCAGAAAACAAAATTTTCCTGAAATTCCACCCAACGAGCCCAAGAAAGTGCTCTGATACTAGATGCGGAGAACCTCCTACAATGAACAATCAAAATGCACCATATAACAAAAATATTGGAGCACAAAAGAGATTTTATTGATCATGGGCCACTTCGAGGGGGAAACCTCCTTTGAGCAAGCTCAATACAAAATAACTCTTCGATGATTTCATTAGCCTCAACACATACTTATATAATAAGTCTAATCTAAACAACTATTACTCCACATGAATGTGGGATAATGCAACCTATTAACTGGACGACTTAACAACTATTACTTACTCCCCATGAATGTGGAATAATACATCATACTAATGGGATGAATTACAAAGCATATGCGTCTGACAAAATATACCAACAAAATAAAGAGGGGGGTTGACACGGGTTCTTAACAAAAATCCCTTTAAACTTCCAACCCACCAAGGAATTGATTCATAGAAAAAATGGAACACAAACACTGCCTAATAAACCTCTAAAACATGTAACCTCGGGACAACTTTCCAACTTGTCTTGAGAGGATGTATATATACATTAAATATTATTCATCCATCTATTTATTCATTCATTCACACAAGAATCTTACCTCACTGCCAGTAGTATACTGTCCATCAAGCCAAGTATTTCAGGTGCAGCTACACAACAACCCTATCTCTTCACTTTCTTCGAATCAGCTAAAGGTATCAAGCACCAAGTTCACTCTACAGGAAGGAATCCTACCTTCAATTTTCATCCAAAACCAAAAAGATAAGAACACAACCAATGATAAAATTGCTGGAAAATAAATTTTATTCAAAAACATCTCTTCCAGTATGAAACACCTCTTTTTCTTAAGAGACTATGATACAAGAAATTCTAGTTTACAAGGCTCTTAATAAAAATGATATCACCTCACCATTCTATTTTTTGGAGTACCTCACAATATTTGAATATGCAGCGATAACTCTCCCCCCTCCCCAATGTTTGTTGGCAGCACTGTGAGGTATGTGAAAGGAGAATGTGACAGCATCTCCTCGCTTAAGTATCCTGACCTTACAAGTTGAAAAACCAATTACTTTAGTACAAACCACAAGCCACCACTCTTATTCTATCTCATGATTTTGAAAACCTCCACCACCTGTATCATCAAGGGAACATTTGACCTTTTTTACGTATTTGATTCAAGTGTTGGAGGGGAACTAACCGAATCATTAGAGTCTGAATCTCTTGACAAAACAACTATGCACTTTAACATAACAAATCATTTAGTTGATTGAAAATAAGATACGTTTCACTATTAGAATTTCATTCTCTACCTCATACTCCGAAGACTAATTATGAAATTCATGTTCATTCACATAAAGGTTAAATTCAGGATTTGAAGTATGGATTGAAAGCAATGTGATTTCCAAATAAAATAACATAAAATGTAATAAAAAAATCAGCAATGCAACATGCACCATTCCCAGAAGAATTTCATAGCATAATTTCATAAGACTCGTGGCTGCTTATTGTAGATAGAGCATAACTTGCCTCAGTTTTACTTTTTTCCCCTCCTACATCCATTGACAAGAGAAAATACTACACTGCAAAATATACCATATTAAGAAAATGCAATGAATACTCTAGTAGACAGAAACAAATAAAAATAAATGATCCTTGGAGGTGAGATGAGTAAGATAAAACCTTTCATTATTTTTCTGCAAACAAATAATGATGATGGCAAAGTTTTTCCTAAAGTAACCATTTATTTAACCGACAGAGAAACAAGTCATACATGTCTTGTGATTCGAAGAAATATGCAGAGCAGCCTAGTATAGAGCATAAACTAGATCTATAAGAGAGGACAACTGTGTTTTTAATAAATTGGAGAGCAGAATGGTAAGGAAGACCGATTATCATTACTCTTCTGTTAATAGAGTTTGTCAATGTCACGGCTTGTTAGTTGCTGAGAAGCCATGGGTGCCCATTTAAAGGAGTTAAAATAATGAAGATTGAAGAAGAGGAGAGAAGGTGTTGTGAGATGATGTTTGGTTTGGAAAGATTTGATCGCCTCTTCTAAATGTCTAACCCTCTTTCATGATGGACTGTGAGTACAAGTCTACACTGATGGTAACAAATAAGTGATGTTATTTTTTTATTCATATTTGGTGGATCCCACTGTACAGGAATTTGAGAGGATTCTTGATGTACCTGGTCGTCACTAGGATAGATACTTGTAGTAAGGAGATGTACTCATTTTCTCTGTGACAATTGGTGTTGATATTGGCACCTAAAATGACACGGCATATAGGCTGATGGACTAGCCTATAGGAAGATCTAGAGGGAGAGTATGATGCTTAGATGTAGAGGGAGAAAGGTTCTCTAGTACAGAGGGAGATGTGACAATATTGAATATGGATGTATGGAGGATCAAGCAGAAATTGTCCCAGTATTAGTCACATGAACTGGCTAAGGGTATATGAGTCAGATTGGGGCAGTGAATTCTCCCAAACACTCTGTGATAGACTGGGGATAATAGTCCCTAGATGACTAAAAATGGGACCATACATTCTTTTGGTAACTCTATGATGGAGTGGGGATATTAGTCCCATGTTGAATCCCTCGTTGAGAGGGGAGGATGATTTTATAGTGACATTCTCTCAGACACTTTATGACCGAGTGGGGAGATGTCTTAGAGACCCTGTGAAGGGGTGGAGTGTTATACCAAAATCCTATCATCATCATGTGATAAGACCTTTGACATACCTATTTTCCCTTAATCCCAACACTTGGAGTGTAAATTCATACCATTTGTCCATTTTTCACAAAAATACTCAGCCCCGCACTTTCCCCTTTATCCATGAGCAGTACCTTGCTCGCATCGCCTATCCCTTGTTAGCCACAAGTGGTGCCAGCGCTTATGGCCCTTAGTCCATAAGTGTTTCTTACCTAAACCGCTCTGTCATTGAAGGAGAAAAGTGGTACCCTAGGTAAAATGGGAAAAAGAGAAGTTTCTCAAGGATTCTAGATCATGAGCCTCGTGTCCTCCCTTATCCCTATCATTGTGGGTCATTTGAGCTTGAGATTCCCCATCTTAGGATCTTAGAGGCCACCTCATCCACAAATATCTCAACCATCCCTATCCATTGAGCCTAAATATGATCTCATGTCCATGGTTGAGGAGAGAACTATTAAGGTATTGTTATGTTGTTGGATTGATCACTTGGCCCAAGCCATTGGAGAGCATAGAGAGTAAAATTTGGAGCTTATGGGGATGAGAGTGTTTGGTTTCATGGAGATGCATGTCAAAAATAAGGCTTAATTGGTTGTAAACTTCTCCATTTTATCTTAATGCAAAGCTGATTTCCATCCCACATTACTGTTGTTGTTTGATTTCACATGTATATGTTGTTAGATTCCTTAGTCACTAACATGGATCAGTAGATTATATTTTGGCATATTTGATGTGTTTGCATGTTTAATATGATTACAGGTACACAGGGTTACTATCGAAGCATCACATTCCAGGTATCTACGGTGTCCAGGGAGGGTCTTCAACCTTTGTCGTTCATTTGTTCTGGATCTGAACCATTCAGACCAGTGGAACACCTTACTGTCCACAGAAGGTGAAATATTCCTGCTAACAAATCTGGTGACTCTGCTGGGGAATAGATATATGTATCACTTGTTCTAATCTTTCTCAGTTCTTCAACTCTTGTCTGAATCCAAGATCCTTCTCCAACTCTCTTCAGTCAGATCTGCTATCTCACTTAGTCAATTTAGGTTTGAAACTTCCAGATCTATTCAGATATTATGAATCATTTTGACCTTTTATGCTCTATTTTTATACTCAATCTATCAACATTTACCCTGATCTGGTCTTTTTCTGACTTGATCTAGCGTTCTCTTTGTGTTTTGGATCTTTACAGGGAACCATGCCTATGCAGTGGATGAGAAGAAGTGCCACCGCCTAAACAGAGTGGGAAGTACATGGTGCCACCGCCTGTATCCAGTTGGTGAGGAGCGATGCTGGGATAGAACCACTCTATCAACACCCGAGAAGCACGATGCCAAGTAGGCATCATTCCAAGACCTCTTTTCCTCATTTTTTGTAAAAATTTGAGTTGTTTTTCTTTCAATCCTACACTGTTAGGCTTGTGTGACAGAATCTGATGCTTGTGGTTTGAAATTTTATGGTTTAAGATTGGTTTGATTGGGAAATTCAAAAGCTATATTAGGCTTTTTTATTGTTCATTCGCTTATGTGCTTGTTGGTTGTGTTTGTGAAAGGATTTCTTGTTTTTTGATAAGCCTAGGGTGTTAGTAAAATCTCTTTTCATTTATGCTATATAGACTAAAAGAAGAATATTTAATTAGTATCTTAGTTTCATTTCTTGTTTGCATGGAGAACTTCTTTTTCCTTTCTTTAAAAAAGAAATTTTTTGACTGAGATTAGGTTATCATCATTGAGCATTGGACATTGGATCTCTGATTGGATTTCTGAGCTTTCAAGCTCTTCATGTTCTTTTGTATCTTATGCATTTAGTAATATCTCGATCAAAATAAAAAATATGGTAGTTTGAAGTTAGATTTGCCTATGTTTTAAGAAAAAATGTAAAAATAGGGTGCATTTGTATGTAGTGTGCTTCTTGTTTTTCTTTTAGGAAAAGAGATTCTTCCCCTTCTTATTGCTTTCAGGAAAGAGAAATCAGTTTGGAAAGTGCTTCTTGTCTTTGATTTGGTGTTCAAGACTATTGTTTGGAAATATTTTTTGGTTTTGAAACAAAAGAAAATACTCTCTTTCCCTCCCATATGTAGGCATACTGAACGGTAAAGTGAAATATTTTGCATAAGCATACTGCATGGTTTTACTTTTCTGTCAAAACATCATGCATTCACCTAACCATCCACTTTAAAATCAACAGTAGTTATAGGTTAAAATTTATGTAGCAATTGGAGTGATAGGTTAGAGACATGTTCGGGCGTCGTTAAGCGTATGAGCTATCATTATTTGTCTGCATTACATTCCGGGACTCGCGTGGTTCTTCCATGTACCATCAGTATATCGAATGGCCTTTCACATACCCTTGAGGTATATAGAAAGGTACTTCACATACTCGATTATATATTAGAAGGCCCCTTGTGTACGGTTATGCATTAGACAACACTATTACTGATTTGAGCTCCCATGTACCTTGAGTATATCGAGAGACTCCACTAGGATACCTTATCAATCTGAGAAAATCCCTTTGGCCATATTGCTTGGAGCCATACATCAAAAACAACATTCGGGGAGATTACTACGCACATACCCTCGAGGTATATCATGAGTGGCACCTTCTTGACAATCTTGGTGAGAGACCTGACTTTTTGAACTCCTCCTATCATTTCAAGTGTGCTTGTTTTGACCTATAGCTTGTGTTGGGAAATTTTTTGGTGTGTTTTCTAGTTTTTCAGACCCTAGGTTAGATTGGAACTGTACAAACTGGCTAAGTTAAGACAGTCCAGAAGAGTATAGGGCTTGCCACTCGATTTTATTCCTGGTTCAGGAGAAAATCCAATGGAAGCTATCATTCAAGGAGCTGCTACCACCTCCCAAGTGGGAGATAGTGTGGTTGCAGAAAGTGGAGGACCATATTATTCACACTCGCCTCCCTTGGTCCAACAGCCTTCTCGGGGAAATACCTCATTCCATTATCCCACGGAAGGTCACGTTGATGATACTACCCATCCGGATTTTGGTCCCAATGCTCCATTTTGGGATACCCCTGTAGGACAAGCCATTGCCTCATTTGGCATCCGTTTAAACTCTTCTAAAGATGAAGAAGAACGTAGGCAATACCGTGCTTCCATTCTCTGTGCACAGGAGATTGACAAGCAAATAGATGACCTATTAGGCCCTACACCATCACGTTCCACATATGTTCTTGTGGGATATCATTCACTTGCAGACTCTATGAGACCCATTGAATCGATTATAGATCGTCGAATAACACCCACAACCTAGGTCAAAATACCACCTCCAAAACCTCCCATGTTATGTCCGTTCCTAATCCTCCTAGGTCTTCTACACTTGGGGCTCAACCTTCAATTCCTGTTTTGTCTGTACCTTCTAGTGCTGGGGGGAAACCCCCAGCACGACCTACGTTATATGACACCAAAATTGTACCTAGTTAAGGATAGACCTCTAATATAGAACCATCTATAGTTTATGTCCCTCCCACCAATACTAATGTGGTTAATCCCCCATCTAGTTCAGGTCAGCCCTCGGGGGCACAACCTGTAAACATTCAATCTTTTGGAGGTTATGGTTATCAAATACCTGTAGGTAATATTAATCATCCACTTAATCCTATAGGGATTCCTTATGCTGAAATTCCATACTCTAGTAATGCTTTTATGCCATGGGGGCAACCCAACTGGTCTTACATGCCAGCCATGCAGGGGATACCTATACATACTGCGGGAGGTGCCAGGAGACCGCCTCATGGAGGTCCTCCCATGAGGGGGCCTAATGGTCCTGGAGGATCTGGAAACTTTCCTCCTTATGGTACTTATGGTCCTAGTGGTCTTAAGGGGCCTGGTTTCTTTCCTCCTTATGGTCCTGGAGGGTCTGGTGGCCCTCCGCCTAGTGGTTCTGGAGGCTTTGGAGGCTTACCTCCTGGTGGCTCTGTAGGTTTTGGTGGTCTGCCTCTTGGTGGTCCTGGTGGTCCTAGTGGTCTCGATGGTCCTGGTGGCCCTAGTGGTCCTCCTCCTGGATTCCCTAGCGGTCCTAATGGTCCTGATCCTGGAAATCAACCCCCTGCGGGCATATTTTCTGGTAGTTCTTCGTCACAACAACTTGTTTTTCAGTCCACTTATGGTTCTACTGGTAATTATATGCCATATCAATATTACCAGTATGTGCAACCCAAACAAAAGTTACCTTTCCTAGAAACTTTGGACTTACCTGACTTGTCCAAGTTGATTAATGACCCCATTCGACACAATCCTTTGTGGCCTCCCATTCTGGTAAAGTTACCATCGGATATCCCAAAGTTTGATGGGAAGCAGGGAGACGATCCAAAGAACCATGTTATGACATTCCATTTGTGGTGTTCTTCAAACTCCCTCATGGATGACTCCGTTCGGTTATGACTCTTTCAGCGAAATTTGACCGGTATAGCCGCGAAGTGGTAGATTGAACTCCCACAACATTCATTTTTGGATTTTGGCTCGTTGGCAACCGTGTTTCTTACACACTTTCAGCTCCCTATTCATTATGAAATGGGCACTTATCTTTTAACTTCTTTGTGACAGAACACCTCCACCCACATATCTAATCATATTCATGAGTGGAGAAGGTGGAGAAGGCTTATTAAGGCCCCTATTCTGGATCAGCTATTAGCGGATTGGTTTACCAAATCCTTGTTGCCTCCTATTTCCCTAGATGTGGATATGGGCGGTGCCGTTATTGAAGAGTAGGCTATTAGTCAAGCCCAGTATCTAGAATTTGTCTATTCCTAGTTTGGAACCCTTTATGACTTGATTCCTCAAGCTCCTTACCCAAGCACCGATCCTGCCAAGCCACCAGCAGAAGTACCTGTTGATGGGATTGTTGGTTCAATCGAGTCCCTGTTAGCAGTGAAACCTATCAAGCAACCCCAAACTACCACCCCTACTCCTTTGAATCCTAAGGTTTTCACTGAGGTCAACTCTATTCAAAGTACTCAAACCTCAGGTAATAATAAAAAGAAAGGTAAAAATAGAAACAAAAAACCTGGAAACCAACAGGAGACTCCAAGACCAACCAATAGTGATAATGATAAAGGGAAAAGGAAGGAAAAATATCCCTGTCTGTTATGTGGGGGTGACCATTTTTCAAAGGAGTGTCCTCGTTGGGACGAAATCTCCTAGTTTCTGAAATCCAATCCCGCACCCGAAGTACTTACAGATCATTTTCCCTCTCAACAACAATTGGTAGACTACATGGCTAATTAGGGTAACTCTAATTCATTAGAGGAAATTCATATGATGTCCTCAGATACCATCAATCTGCAAACTCAAAGTCAGAATTATGACAAACCTGCTGATAAAAAAGAAGATCATTCTTCTTTAGGGAAAGCTCCCTCTACTAGTTGTCTTGAATCCTCGTCTGTTGTCCCCTTATCTATCGAGAATCCTACTCTCGACATGGTTTTGCATCCACCTAAGAGTACTCTTCAGAAGGAAGTATTTAACCCTAATTCCTGAGCTGCTCAATTTTATAATGTAGTTGAAGATCTCGCTCAAGCACCTTGTGCAATGTCTACCTTAGAAGTACTCCAAAGTTTCCCTACACAACGTAAAAACTTGTTAATAGCATTAGGAGCTTTAGACCCGGATAATACTAACTTGATTCATTTCAATGTTGAGAACTATAAGTCTAAGTTACCACATAAACTTGTTTTTCAGATCATTGTGAAAGTAGTTGGAAAGAAGGTTTTTCGAACGGTACTAGATGAAGGAGCTTCAACCTTGGTTTTGTCTCTATCTTGTTGGAAGGCTCTCGACTCTCCCGAGCTTGTAACATCACCTACGACCCTTAAAGAATTTGACAGACGGGGTTTCCAACCCCATGGTCTCATATCATCCCAAGCGGTCGAGCTGGGGGAAAAAATCGTTTCCATTCAAGTAGAAGTGGTAGATGCCCCCTTAGATTACAACCTCCTTCTAGGAATAAATTGGTTCTATGCCATGACTGTTTTCACCTCAACAGTATTCCAAAAAATCCAATTTTCGCATCTAGGGAGAATTGTTACTATTGACCAGCTTGATTTCTATATGGTGGATGTTACTACCTCCACGGCTAATAACATCCCCATGTTAGGCCAATCCCCTCCTCCTTACCAGTCGATTGGGGTAGGCATGTTGAAGGATTCATCCCTTATGGGGATCTTTCCATCCACTCCTCCTAGCACGGATACTCCGACAGTCCATATGATCGCCTCATTTGATTATGAGCCTAAGGGTAAACAAGTTGTTGACTCCACCTCGTTGAGTTCACATGAAGCATTGTATGATGCTATTCAAACCTTTTTCGACGATCACACATATGATATTCATTTAGTGGCTTCAGATCCTTACCATTTACCATACTGGTTAGAACCTTCTCTTCCTATTCTAGATTATCTCTCTGAGACTTTTCCTTCCAATGAGTCCATTATGGAGATCATGAATATGGATGAGTCCATTTGGGAGAATCACCATCATAGATCCATGTTCCTTCCCAACTCCAGTTCGGTTAGCCATGATTTTGCATCCTTGTTTCCTCCTGATATTGTCAACGTACCCCAAAGTCCCATATTGTTGCAAGATATAGATTCTGAAGGAAACCTTTGCAACATTACTTAGATGAATCTGATTGACATATCAGCCAAGCCTGATATCGAGCATGTTCATGTTGGGAAAAAATGCTCAATAGATGAATCTCAAGCCTATAAGGCACTTTTCAAAGAATTTCGTGATATTTTTTCCTAGGCCTATGAAGAGATTCTAGGGGTTGACCCATCCATTGTGGTCCATGAGATTTAAACCTATCCCACGGCTAAACCTGTTAGGAAAAAACTAAGGCAAGTCCATCCTCGAAAGGCTGCAGCTATTAAAGCTGAAATTGAGAAACTTCTCAAAGTTGGGTTTATTTATCCTATACCCCTGACGGAATGTGTATCGAACATTGTCCCTATCAATAAAAAGCAGGGCACCATTAGAGTCTGTATCGACTTTAGGGATTTGAATAAAGCTTGTCCTAAGGACAACTTTCCTACTCTACACATCGATCAGATTATCGACAACTGTGCTGGAAGTGTCATCTTTTCATTCATGGATGGCTTCTCTGGCTATAATGAAATTGATATATTACCCTCCGATCAGCACAAGACAACATTCATTTTCTCATGGGGAACCTTTGCATATAAGAAGTTACCTTTTGGATTGAAAAATGATGGAGCCACATTCCAGTGCGTGATGTCTTATGCATTTCACGATATTAAACATATTTTTGAACTGTACCTTGATGACCTCCCTGCTCATTCACAGCAATGGGAGGACCACCCTGGTCATCTTAGAGAGATATTCCTGAGATGCCGTCATTATAATATATGGCTCAATCCACATAAATATGTTTTTTGCATTGAGATGAGACATCTGCTAGGTTTTGTGGTATCCAAAGATGGCATCCAGATCGATCGCCTTTGAAAATTTCTGCCATTTTAGATCTACCAGCCCCAACTAATCTCCTTGAACTCCAAAGTTTGCAAGGGAAGGAAAACTTTCTTCATCGTTTCATGTGCAATTTCGCAGAGAAAATGCACGGTTATATGCGTCTCCTCAAGAAGAACACTCCATTATTCTAGGATGACTAGGCCCAACGCGCCTTTGATAATCTCAAGCACGCTCTGACCCATTCACCCATGATACACCCCTCAGATTATTGAAAGGACTTTCTCTTGTATATTGCTGCCTCCGCTACTACCATCGCTATGGTTTTAGTGCAATAAAATATCCACGGTCAGGAGCACGTGATTTATTATGCCAGTAAGAATCTCATGGATTCTAAAACTCACTATTCACATGTGGAAAAGTTAGCATTGACATCGTCATTGCTGTACAAAATTTTTGTCACTACATTCTGCTCCGCACTACCACTATATTAGCTGACCAGAACCCTATGTGTTACATCCTGACTCGTCAGGTCCTCGAGGGCAAGTACTCCTGCTAGATAGTCATACTTCAGGAGTTTGATCTGGAATTTTCTAAAGCCACATCAAAGAAATTCTTGGTCTTTGTCGAGCTTATGTGTGATATTCCCTGTGCTTCAATGGAATCTGGGCCCAATGATTCATTTCCAGATGAATTCATGTTCCTAATTAGCACTACCGATCCTTAGTATGGAGATTTGCTTATTTATCTCCAAACACAACGATTTCAGCCGCATTTATCCCGTGATGATTGCCGCTATATCCGTCACCACGCAAAATACTACCTCATCCTGAATGATACCTTGTATAGACATGGGATTGAATCTATTCTCCAGCGATGCCTCACCCATGAGGAGGTTGAACATGTGTTGAATGACTGCCACTCTGGATCATGCAGCGGTCATTTATCTGGGATGGCTATAGCCCAGAAAATCCTTTGCACTGGCTATTTCTGGCGTTCTGTCTTCAAAGACTGTCATGAGGCTATTAAGAAATGCCCACCTTGTCAACACTTTTATCCTAAAAAGCGCACCCATCTTGCTCCACTACACCTCGTCATTTCCGTTGGCCCATTCACTAAATGGGGGATTGATTTCATGCATTGTAAGCCTACCTTAGCTGGGGGGCATGGTTACATCATCGTAGCCATTGATTATTTCACAAAATGGGCTGAGGCCATGCCTATATATGCAGAAGATGGTAAGAATTCCGCTCTTTTCTTATTCAATCATATCATAGCTAGATTTGGAGTCTTGTAGTCCATTGTTACTGATCATGGATCCAATTTCTGTAATCAAATGATGGAGGAACTAAGTGCTAAGCTATGTTTTCACCATGGAATATCTATGTCGTATTATCCATAAGCTAATGGTCAGGTAGAGGCCATTAACAAATTTTTGAAAACTATGCTTCGTCAGATGGTTGGAGATCATAAATCCAACTGGCACCACGTTCTTTTCTCTGCTCTTTTGGCTTATCGGACTTCAGTGAAAACAACCACTAGTTTCATGCCATTCCAGCTTGTCTATGGACTTCAAGCTGTCTTACCGATTCAATGTCATATTCCATCTTTACAACTTGCCGTCGAACTTCTCCCAGACACTGACATAGAGGAAGAAATATTTTTGTACTTGAATAACCTTAATGAGACTCCAAGAGATGCTGCCTTGGCTAATGAGGCACATAAGAAATGCGTCAAGGCACAATATGATAAATCCATCCAAACTCGTGTCTTTAATGAGGGTGACCTAGTGTTGACTTATGATCAGAGATATGACAAACTAGGGAAGGGTAAGTTCAAGTCCATGTGGTACGGACCTTTCGTCATTTCTAAGGTTTTAGAGAAAGGAGATTACGAGCTCATTGATTATGATAGAATCCCTTTGGGGCAACCTCACAATGGATTGTACCTGAAAAGGTACTATGCCTAGGTCTTTCTTGGATAGTATCTTGTATATATGTATATTGATTGAATTTCAGTGTGCTTTTAGTATTTTCAAGATGGTTTTGAGTTTAGTGTCTGCATCTGTTTATACCATGTTTTGGTCATGCAGATGGATTTCTATAGCTTCATTGACGGTGCTTGCCTTCACACCTTGAATCTCACCTTGATTGCTTGGGTCCTCTATTCCCCAACTAAAGATTTGGTCAATTCAAGGGCAGTTTGTATAGGTCCCTGTACTAATAACATCACCGAGTATGAAGCAGTCATCGGTCTTCTGACTGAAGTTTCCTCCTAGGATGTTCGTGATCTAGTAATCTTGATAGACTCATAACTCATGGTTTTCCATTTAAACCATGTTTACACCATTAGAAACCTTGTGCTTCTTCGCCTCTTCCGGAGAGTACGTTCGCTAGAAAGATAATTTGAAACCATCACTTATAGGCATATCCCTAGGGAACATAATGTAGTTCCTGACTCATTAGCTAATTACATCCTAGATTGACATATTGCCCATTCATGACATTGAAATCAAACATGGTCCATTGTAAATAAACATTCAAAGACACATAAAACTCATATAAAATACATTTAGCATTTGAGACATAGAAACACCAGGTAAAATTCTGTATATATATATATATACAAAAAGTTTACAAAAAATAGGTCCCGAGACCTCATCTGAAGTTCCTAGGCTTTCAGGCAAAACCATCATTCAAAATCCTGAAGCTGTCAGCTTTCAGTACATATCTCATACACTAGTGGTGCTCGTGGTAGCACATCGCTGCTCGAGCTACTCTACGTAGCAGCCTACTGAATCAACCTGGTACTCCTATTGTGGATTTCTGATATCTAATTGGGAGGTCATCAATGTCAGAATCTAGGATATCCAAGGTCAACCTCTCTGGGTTTTCCTCTAGCTGCCCAGTGATATCATCACCTTGTGGTACAAAGCGGGCTCCACCTCGCCTATCCAATGGAGAAGCTCCTCCAAGCTGCGCTGCTCCAACATCTGCATGAGAATATATAGGTCTTGTCACTTAACATAAAAAATATAAAACATTAAAATCTTAAAAACATTTCATCCATTTTAAGGTTTCTTGCTTCTTACCGATGTAACCCCACTATCTTCCAGGTGGGAGTGGTAGGTTAGGATCTCCGGTGAATTCCGTACCTACGTAAGCATAATCCTCTACCATGAGGATCTGATCTCGAAGCCATCTGAAGAATGGGTTACCGAACTTCACCTTTCCCCTACCCGCTCCTGTACGAGCCATGATCTAGACCCACCTCATCATACGGGCGTCCCACACTCTCAAGCTCCTAAAGACCACCTGAGGTCTCATCTATGGAACCCGCTTGAAGAAGAAGCAGGCTAAAATGGAGCCAAAGCCAAACTGCTTTAGCTCTCCCTGCCGACACTTAGTCAGCTGATCTTTGAATATCGGAAGCATGGATTCCACCCTGTTGAATACTGTGGGTGCCATGGCCTCTATGGCGTATAACATGTGTGCCCTAGAAGCCTGGTGCACACCTTGACTCCCGACCACCCTATGCATAGTAGATAGGATGGTCCGTAGAGGCCCATCCTATTAGTTTTTCATCGTTCAAGCTAGCATTATGATTTTAGGATCTTTAACTGAGAGAATAACATGCACAGCAATAAAACACAAGAGACAAGAGACACAAATATTTTTCCTCGAGGAAACCATAAAGGAGAAAACCCTGCAACTTCCTCAGAGATAGAATCAACACCAAAAGTAAACCCCAAAAACAGTAAGATGATATCCACATCTTCTGTCTCTCTCTCTCACACTGGGAGATCTTCTCCTCTCTCACTTATGTGCCCTAATGAGTGAGTGTATGTGTGTTAAATAGAGAGGCTCGCTCTCTATTTATATTCTTTCATTCACTTGAAAACCACTCCAACATGTCAGCCTCACTAAACAATTACTTACTAGAGCCGACATCTCTAGGAGTGTCAAATAACCCTAGTGCCCCACAACTTGTGGAGACTTTGCCTCCTTCGACCAATAGGAGGAGGCAATACATTCTGAAGTTACAATTACATCAACACTCCCTCTTAACTAGGAAGGTATTCTCTCGACACAATTTTCATCACTGGTCTTCTTCTCTAAATCATCTCCTGATCTGCATCTTCAAGTCATCTTCATCTTTAGATCTGGATCATCATCAATGGATTTGGATCATCACTTGATCTAGATCATCATAGGTCATCATCACTAGATCTGGATCATCACTGGATTTGGATCATCATTGAACATCATCACTTGATCTGGATCATCACTCGATCTGTATCATCACTTGGATATCATCATTGGATCTGGATCATCAGTCAATCTGGATCATCGCTGGACATCATCACTGGATCTGGATCATCACTTGATTTGGATAATCACTGGACATCATCACTGGATCTGGATCAGCACTCGATCTGGATCATAGCTACTGAATCATCATTACTTGATCTAGATCCTCTCTTGATCTGGATCAGTACCACGGGTGCTATCTCATGATTCTTCTCATCACAGGAAGTTCTACAGAGCCAGCCTTCTTTCATGCTGGTTGTACGCCTAGCCACCATGTAGGTCTTCTTCAGCACTTATATATGACCTAATCATCATAATGTCCTATCCAACACTTACATTTGACCTACTCATCAGAAAGGCACACTCAACACTTATATCTAACCTACTCGTCAGAAATTCATGCCCAACACTCACATCTGATCATATAGGATCAATCCTATAATCACATCAGAAAGGCCCATCACTCACATTCACCAGCATGATAGGACATGACTATCATCTGTGAAAAGGATTCAGCACTTACATCTGACCTGGTAGGAACCAAATCCTACACCCTTGTCAGAAAGGAATGCACTAACATCTGACTTGGTAGGAACCAAATCCTACACCCTTGCCAGAATGGACCCTAGTCCCAGATTGAGCTACTTGGTAACAGACCAGGTGCCTCCATTCTCTTAGAGAATGGTAGTTTCCCTTGTATTTGACCTGGTAGGAACCAAATCCTACACCCTCACCAGAATGGCCTGCACTCACATCTGACCTGATAGGCACCAAATCCTACACCCTCACTAGAATGGCCCCCAATCCTAGACTGAGTGTTCCTTGTAACTGACCAGGTACCTCCATTCCAAGAATGACATTCAGCACTCATATTTGACATGGGAGGAACCTAATCCTTTAACCATGATAGAATGGCTCATCCCTTATATCTTACCTGCTCGTCAGAATGGATTCCAGACTTGTCATTTCCCCTTGGAAAGGACCTTGATATGGAGAACACCAAGCTTCTCCCTAAAGTACTCAAACTTCACTTTGTCCATTTCCAGCATAGAATCACATCAGGGCTGATTACATCCAAGGATGACATGCGAGCTTCGCCAGGACCGATTACATCTGAGGGAAACCTACAGGCTTGTTTACATCTGAGCAACCTACGAGCTTTGCCAGGATTTATGATTTTAACTCAGCTATACTCAGCGCCATATAGACTCCATCCTGCCAAACCAAGAGATCAAACTTGATCCCATACTAAAGTAGCACCTCAAAATTCTCTTCCTATTAATGGCACTTCCTGCCCAATACGAATCCACATAACCCTCCAGGTTAATCTTCTAATTTGCATCGTACTTGACCCCATAGTCAATTTTACCCTTGCATGCTTTGCAACCATCAGGTCAACATGTCTCAATTTGTTCATAGCAAAGCAAATATCTAGTCTCATGTACATCAAGGACCCAATCATCTAGCGATACATCGTAGCATCAACCGTATCTGATGAAGCATCACTCAATAGCTTCATGTTCGACTCCATAGGTGTGGTCATTGCCTTGTAGTCCATCATCCCTAACCTCTTCAGGATCTCTACTGCATACTTCCCTTGTGCACACCTCCATGCCTAGAAAATAGTGTATCGACACATAACAGGAGCATCACTGGTATTCTGCCTTCAACCTTGAAGCAAGGTTGGAGTCCACTTTACTCTCAGTAAAGCCTAGACTCATCAGTAATTTATCCATCCTGTCCTACCATGTTGAACCTCAGGATATTCTGCAGTCACTCCCTCTGAAGTGGAGCATCATACTCCCTCTGTCTTCTATACTCTATGCACTAAAACATTCTGTACCGAAGTGACAAGTAGCTTCCTATGCTACTAATATTCTATGTATCCATCTAGGATCACTAGATACCAAGATCCTCTATTTTTGAAATCGTTCTTCTTGCACCCATCTGTAAGCTTGTCATCCTTTATCAACCTTGTAGCAAAGGTTAATATATTCATCAAGCTTATCATGTATGTGTTATCCCATGGGTGTCTTTTGAACTTGTACAATGCCTTCTTTCATTTGCACACATGATTATGTATGTCATGTGACTTCACTTCTAGTGGCTGCAAATGTCTCTTCATATTCTATGCCTTGTAACCCATGATGTTTCCATCTACTGCATGATGGAACTATGAATTTCCCTTCACGTATCGATACTGCATCCTAGACATCATTCTTCTTGAATTGATCTTCCATTTGTTGTTGGAAGGTTCTGCATCAATGATGTCGCTGCATTCGTCATATTATTTTTCATTTTGAAATGTCATCACTTGTTCTTCGGAATAAGTCTCATCCTTCTTTGCTTGTATGCGATATTTCCTACAAGTCCAATGAATTTGTATGGTTAGAAACATTCATAAGGAATGTTCATACTGGCAAATTATTATGCATAAATATATGATCATGCAACTACTTTAGCCAATACAACATTCATCCATATCTCACAGAAACTTTTCTAGATGCCTTCCATCTCTACCAGGACAACATTGAGATTGTGCACTAATCCAATATGTCAGCAAAGAGGTTTCATTCTAGATAAGTAGCAATGGAGAGTTGTATAGAACCATGAGCTACTTACCCATCACATGCATATTAGTAGTATACTATCATTAATGAAAACATCCTATCATGCATAATACATCAACTGAATATAAACAAATGCATAACAAAATAATATCATGAAATGACAATTGAATACTTATCTTTATTTGTTTAGTGGGTAGACTCCTTCTTGAGTCTTCAGCTTCATAGTCTTCTTCATTCATAATAGCGTCGTTTCTTATCCAAATGCTAAGGTGGATAAGAGATTCTTCAAGAGTTGAGTTCTTCATATTCATCATTACTTGAGGGATCTTCTTTGGATGGTGATATCTTGATCTTCAATTGCTCCCATCTTCTCTTCTCTTATTATGAGTCGAGCTTCTTCTTCTTCCCAGAGTCTACTGAAAGTAATCACGTCCTTCTAGCACACATTATTCGAATGAATGAATCCCATGATCCTGGGAGGCCATTCAAGATGGTTATCACCACTTATGCACTCTCCACTTCTTCTTCTATCGCTGAAAGTTGTTCTGCATTCTAGATCTTCACATTCTTCAATTGTTTTCTCAAAGCCATCTTCTGATTTATGTTCTTCCCTTCAAATAGCTTGGTCATGGAATCAAACATCCTTGGTATCTTTAGGAAAGACACGTGTGGTACAATTTGATTCATGATTGAATCAACAATGATATTCTTGGTCTTGACCAAGTTCTTCTTGTGTAAGGATTTGAGCCTCATCTCCCTTTGGAACTGGAACCTCTCTCCTTGTGTAGGTGTCCAATTCATTTTCTTTAGAGAGATCATATACTTCCATGCTTGGAAGTTGGTAACTTCACCAAGATTATCATCAAGCTGATGTGATAGATCACTTTGAAATGAGAACCTCAAATGAAATAGCAAAAGATTATATCTTACCGATTTGAGGTGTTCATCCTGGTTCCGGAGCTGGCTGATCTAGGGTTTATCAGAGAAACCCTAATTTTCAAAACTTGGAATCTTTCAGATCTGATTGGGTAGAAATATATATCTCTTCAAATGGAGCTATCTAATGTACTCATTTTCTAAAAACAGTGGAGGGAAGCTCCCGGAACATGAAGCCCTAGTTTTCTAATTTCTTATGCAAAAATGCCTGTTACTGTTTCTATGGTATCTACAAAATTATTACTCTTCTATGTCTGCAAGTTTGCATTGGGGTAACACCACATGTCCCTGACCCAACACCACAGTTTTCATCAGAATTGGTTTCACCAATTGGGACTTATGATCATTTTCCCAAGGTGACCTCCTACAAGGATATTCAGAATAGCGAAGTTGTACAGACTTCCACGTGTCACTGGTTCATCTTCTAAGTATAAAACTTGAACCATAGAAATTAAATTCTATGCCCCATTTGGAACATCTTCCAAAATCTCATTTGGACCCGTGTAGCTCAATATATAGCAATTATTCCCAGGTGTCCTATTTAGGGGTGAATTCTGGAAGAGGCTGGAACCCTAACTTGGAGGGATCATATCTCCCAGAATATAGTGAATCTGAGGCTGAATTTTTGATACCATGTAAATCAGTAGTTTATCTTCGTCCTATGAAATTTTCATCTCCTGATCCTTTTCCAATATCAAGATATAGTGAATGTAACAAAACTTAGCAGTTTTAGTATTTAGGGTTTTTCTAGCTCGGGGTCAAACTAGGGTTTGATTTCCCCGGAGTCTCACCCAACCAAAAATATTGATCCAGGTCTCTAAAATTCGATTTTGATGAGGAGAGAAATCCTATACTGGGCTCACTAAAAAATTCATCTTCTACAAGAAGCCCTAATTTTCCGCACCAAAACTGAAAATGCTCGGAATCGAATTTCGCTTCGACAGAAAGATGCGCCCTTTAATGGAGAGTTAGCCTAGCATACTTTTTCTGATGGATTGTGGAGAGAGACCCAAAAATTAAGAATCCTTAGCTTCTGTAGCTGCACAATGTCTTATTCTCAGGTTAGCTTTGAAACCATGCTAGTTTTTCATCATTCAAGCTATCATTATGATCTTAGGATCTTTAACTAAGAGAATAACATGCACAACAATAAAACACAAGAGACAAGAGACACAAAGATTTTTCCTCAGGGAAACCATAAAGGAGAAAACCATGCAACTTCCTCAGAGATAGAATCAACACCAAAATTAAACCGCAAAAACAGTAAGATGATCTCCACAGCTTCTGTCTCTCTCTCTCTCTCTCACTGAGAGATCTTCTCCTCTCTCACTCATGCGCCCTTATGAGTGAGTGTGTGTCTGTTAAATAGAGAGACTCACTCTCTATTTATATTCTTTCATTCACTTGAAACCCACTCCAACATATCAGCCTCACTTAACAATTACTTACTAGATCCGACATCTCTAGGAGTGTCTAATAACCCTAGTGCCCCACAACTTGTGGGGACTTTGCCTGCTCCAACCAATGGGAGGGTAACACAACGGTGGGAACTATTGCCCCGACTTACAATGACTCACCTAGGGTCGACTTCACTAGGATAGTCTAATAACCCTAGGGCCCCACAACTGTGGGGACTTTAACCCTTGAACAATAGGAGGGTTACCCACAATGACTTGACATGACTTTCACATTATAGAAACTTCCCGATCGGAACATCGGGGCATGACATGACTCAAGTACATCCCGGAATAAACATCGGGTTACAATAGATAGGAAATACAAGTGAATACATTCTGAAGTTACAATTACATCAACACATCCGTCACTGCCCTGATGGAGATCTTCTTCCCCAATGTCCTCGTCCCTGGAGCACAATTACGATCTATAAGCTCTCGAGTGGTAATATCCCCTCCATGGGAACCTGTCAGTGAGATGGGAGCGCCCTGTCTCGAGAGACCAGTCAAGAAGTAGATGTCTTCTAGTTCCACTGTAAGAATACGGGCCCCCACCTCGAAGTACGGTTGCTCTAGATTCCACATCCGCAGTATGTGCTCTAGTAACCGCTCGTGTGACACCATTCTTGGGGTCCAGAAGAACTTCAAGAGCCCATAGTCCCGTAATGTTGCAATACAACCCGCATTTCTCTTAGCCAAAGCATCATCATTGTCATGTTGTCTTTCTTTCCATATCACCATGTTTTGAGAAACCAAGACTTATCAAAAAAAATCATAGCATGCATTAGAATCATCTCTAATCATTAAAAATCAAAAGAATGACTTATTATTACTCATGCTATTAGTTTAAAATCTCCACGGCCGGCACTACCGATGCACCATTGGAGACAGGTGGTCGCACCAACTGTAAACTATGTTATAGGCACGGTTCTCGGGAGGTACCACGTATCCCGCAAGGGATATGCGCGGTGCCTGCTTTTAAGGTTTTAGGGCTTTCTATATGAGCCCAAAACCCCATCAAAACTCAAAATAAATTCTATGAAATGAAAGAGTAGGGTTTTAGCTGTTACCTACAACTGACGGTGCTCAAAACGGATGGTGGGAACTCTCGGTATCAGTTGCTGAAGATCTGGCTAAGGATGTGCTCCAAATGCTCTCCGCTAGGGGTAAATAGTGAAATGATTTGAGTTTTTACTATTTACATGACTTATATAGGAATTTTTGGGTCTGACAGACTATAGTTTTGATATAAAATCATATTTTAGTCAAAGTTTATTTGTCGTAATCCCTTAATGCTAGTTACGCTGTCGTAATCATATTTTTGTCGACTTTCTCGGAACTGAAATTTTAAAGTAGATCTAGATACCCATTTGAGAGATAAGCATGGACACCTATTTTTATGAGATTTGGAGCTATTTTGGCCCTCGTTCAAGGTTGTTCAAACCAAGGTTGAAAAGATGCACTTTTTTTTTTACTTTCTCATAATTGAGTTTTGAAAGTGGATTTAGGTACCCATTTGAGAGATAAGCATGGAAACCTATTTTTATGAGATTTTGAGCTATTTTGGCCCTCATTCAAGGTTGGTCAAACCAAGGTTGAAAATATGCACATTTGTCGACTTTCTCGGAATTGAGTTTTGAAAGTGGATTTAGGTACCCATTTGATAGATAAGCATGGACAGCTATTTTTATGAGATTTGGAGCTATTTTGGCCATCGTTCAAGGTTGGTCAAACCAAGGTTGAAAATATGCACTTTTGTCGACTTTCTCGGAATTGAAATTTTAAAGTAGATTTAGATACCCATTTGAGAGATAAGAATGTACACCTATTTTTATGATATTTGGAGCTATTTTTGCCCTCTTTTAAGGTTGGTCAAACCAAGGTTGAGAAGATGCAGTTTTGTTGACTTTCTCAGAATTGAGTTATGAAAGTGAATTTAGGTACCCATTTGAGAGATAAGCATTGACACCTATTTTTATGAGATTCGGAGCTATTTTGGCCCTCGTTCAAGTTGGTCAAACCAAGGTTGAAAATATGCACTTTTTCAACTTTCTCGAAATTGAGTTTTGAATGTGGATTTAGGTACCCATTTGAGAAATAAGCATGGACACCTATTTCTAAGAGATTTGGAGCTATTTTGGCCCTCATTCAAAGTTGGTCAAAACAAGGTTGAAAATATGCACCTTTGTTGACTTTCTCGGAATTGAAATTTTAAATTAGATTTATATACCCATTGGTGAAATACGTATGGACACCTATTTTATGAGATTTGGAGCTATTTTGGCCCTCATTCAATGTTGGTCAAACCAAGGTTTAAAATATGCACTTTTGTTGACTATCTAGGAATTGATTTTTGAAACTGGACTCAGGTATCCATTTGAGAGATAAGCATGGACACCTATTTTTATGAGATTTGGAGCTATTTTGGCCCTCGTTTAAGGAGGATCAAACCAACATTGAAAATATGCACTTTTGTCAACTTTCTTGTAATTGAAATTTTAAAGTAGATTTAGATACCCATTTGAGAGATAAGCATGTACACCTATTTTTATGAGATTTGGAGTAATTTTAATGATATTTTTTAGCTATTTTTATGAGATTTGGAGTTATTTTTCTGATATTTTGAGCTATTTTTATGAGATTTGGAGCTATTTTGGCCCTCTTTCAAGCTTGGTCAAACCAAGGTTGAAAATATGCACTTTTGTCAACTTTCTCAAAATTGAGTTTTGAAACCGGATTTCAGTACACATTTGAGAGATAAGCATGGACACCTATTTTTATGAGATTTCGAACTATTTTTCCCCTCGTTCAAGGTTGGTAAAACCAAGGTTGGAAAGATTCACCTATGTCGACTTTCTCGGAATTGAGTTTTGAAAGTGGATTTAGGTACCCATTTGAGAGATAAACTTGGACACCTATTTTTATGATATTTGGAGTTATTTTGGCCCTCATTCAAGGTTGGCCAAACCAAGGTTTAAAGTATGCACTTTTGTCGACTTTCTCAGAATTAAAATTTTAAAGTAGATTTAGATACCTAGTTTGAAGATAAGTATGGCCACCTAATTTTATGATATTTGGAGATATTTTGGCCTGCATGCAACGTTGGTTAAACCAAGGTTGAAAATATGGACTTTTGTCGAATTTCTCATAATTGAGTTTTGAAAGTGGATTTAGGTACCCATTTGAGAGATAAGCATGGACAACTATTTTTATGTGATTTGGAGCTATTTAAGCCCTCGTTCAACGATGGTCAAATCAAGGTTCAAAATATGCACTTTTGTCGACTTTCTCAGAATTGAAATTTTTAAAGTAGATTTAGATACCCATTTGATATATAAGCATGCACACCTATTTTTATGAGATTTGGAGGTATTTTGACCCTCGTTTGAGTTTGGTCAAACCAAGGTTGAAAATATGCACTTTTTTCGACCTTCTCAGAATTGAAACTTTAAAGTAGATCTAGATACCCATTTAAGAGATAAGTATGGACACCTATTTTTAGGAGATATGGAGCTATTTTGGCCCTCGTTCAACACTAGACAAACCAAAGTTGAAAAGATGCACATTTGTCGACTTTCTTGGAATTGAGTTTTAAAAGTGGATTTAGGTTCCCATCTGAGAGATCATCATGGACGCCTATTTTTATGAGATTTGGAGCTATCTTGGCCCGCGTTCAAGGTTGGTCAAACCAAGGTTGACAATATGCACTTTTGTCGACTTTCTCGGAATTGAGTTTTGAAAGTGGATTTATGTACCCATTTGAGAGATAAGCATGGTCCCCTATTTTTATGAGATTTTGAGCTATTCCGGCCCTCGTTCAAGGTTGGTCAAACCAAGGTTGAAAATATGCACTTTTGTCGACTTTCTAAGAATTGAAATTTTAAAGTAGATTTAGATACCGATTGGAGAAATAAGCATGGACATCTATTTTTATGAGATTTGGAGCTATTTTAACCCTCGTCAAGTTTTGTGAAACCAAGGTTGAAAAGATGCACTTTTGTCAACTTTCTCGGAATTGAGTTTTGAAAGTGGATTTAGGTACCCATTTGAGAGATAACCATGAAGGCCTATGTTTATGAGATTTGGAGCTATTTTTTCCCTCGTTCAAGGTTGGTCTAACCAAGGTTGAAAATTTGCAGTTTTGTCGACTTTCTCATAATTGAGTTCTGAAAGCATATTTAAATACCCATTTGAATGATAAGCACGGACAAGTATTTTTATGATATTTGGTGTTATTTTGGCCCTCGTTGAAGGTTGGTCAAACCAAGGTTGAAAATATGCACTTTTGTCGACTTTCTCGGAATTGAAATTTTAAAATGAATTTAGGTACCAATTTGAGAAATAAGCATGGACAACTATTTTAATGAGATTTGGAGCTATTTTGGCCCTCGTTGAAGGTTGGATAAACCAAGGTTGAAAATATGCACTTTTGTCGAATTTCTCGGAATTAAAATTTTAAAGTAGATTTAGATACCCATTTGAGAGATAAGCATGGACACCTATTTTTATGAGATTTGGATCTATTTTTTCCCTCATTTAAGGTTGGTGAAACCAAGGTTGAAAAGATGCACTTTTGTCGACTTTCTTGGAATTGAGTTTTCAAAGTGGATTTAGGTACCCATTTGAAAAATAAGCATGGACACCTATTTTTATGAGATTGGAGCTATTTTGGCCCTCCTTCAAGGTTGGTCAAACAAAGGTTGAAAGTATGCACTTTTATCAACTTTCTCGGAATTGAAATTTTAAAGTAGATTTAGATACCCATTTGAGAGATAAGCATGGAAACCTATTTTTATGACATTTGGAGCTATTTTGGCCCTCGTTCAAGGTTGGTCAAACCAAGTTTGAAAATATGCACTTTTGTCGACTTTCTCAGAATTGAAATTTTAAAGTAGATTTAGATACCCATTTGAGAGATAAGCATGGACACCTTTTTGTATGAGATTTGGAGTTATTTTGGCCATTGTTCAAGGTTGGTCAAACCAAGGTTGAAAAGATGCACTTTTGTCGACTTTTTCGGAATTGAGTTTTGAAAGTGGATTTATAGTACCCATTTGAGAGATAAGCATGGACACCTATTTTTATGATATTTGGGGCTATTTTGGCCATCGTCAAGGTTGGTCAAACCAAGGTTGAAAATATGCACTTTTATCGAATTTCTTGGGATTGAGTTTTGAAAGTGGATTTAGGTACCCATTTGAGAGATAAGCATGGACACCTATTTTTATGTGATTTGGAGGTATGTTGGCCATCTTTCAAGGTTGGTCAAACCAAGGTTGAAAATATGCACTTTTTTCGACTTTCTCGTAATTGAAATTTTAAAGTAGATTTAGATACCCATTGGAGAAATAAGCATGGAAACCTATTTTTATGAGATTTGGAGCTATTTTGGCCCTCGTTCAAGGTTGGTGAAACCAAGGTTGAAAAGATTCATTTTTTTGACTTTCTCAGAATTGAATTTTGAAAGTGGATTTAGGTACCCATTTGAGAGATAAGCATGGACAACAATGTTTATGAGATTTGGAGCTATTTTGGCCCTCATTCAAGGTTGGTCAAACCAAGGTTGAAAATATGCATTTTGATCGACTTTATCGGAATTGAAATTTTAAAGTAGATTTAGATACCAATTTTAGAGATAAGAATGGACACCTATTTTTATGAGAATTGGAGTTGTTTTGGCCCTCCTTCAACGTTCGTCAAACCAACGCTGCAAATCTGCACTTCTGTCAACTTTCTCGGAATTGAGTTTTGAAAGTGGATTTAGGTAAACATTTGAGAGATAAGCATGTAAACCTATTTTATAATATTTGAAGCTACTTTGGCTAGTGTTCAAGGTTGGTCAAACTAAGGTTGAAAACATGCACTTTTGTCGACTTTGTCAAAATTGAAATTTTAAAGTATATTTAGATGTCCATTTGAGAGATAAGCATCAAAACCTATTTTTGTGAGATTTGAAGCTATTTTGGACCTCGTTCAAGGTTGGTCAAACCAAGGTTGAAAAGATGCACTTTTCTCGACTTTCTCGGAATTGAGTTTTGACATTCATTTTAGATACCCATTTGAGACATAACCATGGACACCTATTTTTATTATTTTTGGAGCTATTTGTCCCCCGTTTAAGGTTGAAAATATGCACTTTTGTTGACTTTATCAGAATTGAGTTTTGTAAGAGGATTTAGGTACACATTTGAGAGATAAGCATGGACACCTATTTTTATGAGATTTGGAGTTATTTTGGCCCTCGTTCAATGTTGGTCAAACCAAGGTTGAAAATATGCACTTTTGTTGACTTTATTAGAATTGAAATTTAAAGTAGATTTAGATACTCATTTGAGAGATAAGCATGGACACCTATTTTTATGAGATTTGGAACTATTTTGGCCCTCGTTCAAGGTTGGTCAAAGCAAGGTTGAAAATATGCACTTTTCTTGAATTTCTCGGAATTGAGTTTTGAAAGTGGATTTAGGTACCCATTCGAGAGATAAGCATGGACAACTATTTTTTTGAGATTTTGAGCTATTTCGGCACTCATTCAAGGTTGTTCAAAAGAAGGTTGAAAATATGCACTTTTGTCAGCTTTCTCGTAATTAAAATTTTAAAGTAGATTTAGATACCCATTTGAGAGATAAGCATGGACACCTATTTTTATGAGATTTGGATCTATTTTGGCCCTCATACAAGGTTGGTCAAACCAAGGTTGAAAAGATGCACTTTTGTCGACTTTCTCGGAATTGAGTTTTCAAAGTGGATTTAGGTACCCATTTGAGAGATAAGCATGGACACCTATTTTTATGACATTTCAAACTCTTTTGGCCCTCATTTAAGGATGGCCAAACCAAGGTTGAAAATATGTACTTTTGTCGATTTTCTTGTAATTGAAATTTTAAAGTAGATTTAGATACCCATTTGAGAGATAAGCATGGACACCTATTTTTATGAGATTTGGAGAAATTTTGGCCCTCGTTCAATGTTGGTCAAATCAAGGTTGAAAATATGCACTTTTGTCAACTTTCTCGGAATTGAAATTTTAAAGTATATTTAGATACCAATTTGAGAGATACACATGGACACCTATTTTTATGAGATTTGGAGCTATTTTGGCCCTTGTTCAATGTTGGTCAATCCAAGGTTGAAAAGATCCACTTTTGAATACTTTGTCGGAATTGCGTTTTGAAAGTGGATTGAGGTACCCATTTTTGAGAGATAAGCATGGACACCTATTTTTATGATATTTGGAGATATTTTGTCCCTCGTTCCAAGTTGTTCAAACCAAGGTTGAAAATATGCTCTTTTGTCGACTTTCTTGGAATGGAGTTTTGAAAGTGGATTTAGGTATCCATTTGAGAGATAAGCATGGATGCCTATTTTTGTGAGATTTAGAGCTATCTTGGCCCTCGTTCAAGGTTGGTCAAACCAAGGTTGAAAAGATGCACTTTTCTCGACATTATCCAAATTGAGTTTTGAAAGAGGATTTAGGTACCCATTTGAGAGATAAGCATGGAAACCTATTTTTATGATATTTAGAGCAATTTTGACCCTCGTTCAGGGTTGGTCAAACCAAGGTTGAAAATATGCACTTTTCTCAACTTTCTC
Organism: Pseudotsuga menziesii; assembly: GCA_001517045.1. Classification (NCBI taxonomy): domain Eukaryota; kingdom Viridiplantae; phylum Streptophyta; class Pinopsida; order Pinales; family Pinaceae; genus Pseudotsuga; species Pseudotsuga menziesii. The sequence continues at coordinate 116,367 of LPNX010188831.1, read as the reverse complement.
GAAATTGAGTTTTGAAAGAAAATTTAGGTACGCATTTGAGAGATAAGCAGGGACACCTATTTTAAGGAGATTTGGAGCTATTTTGGCCCTCGTTCAAGGTTGGTAAACCAAGGTTGAAAATATGCACTTTTGTTGAATTTCTCGAAATTGAAATTTTAAAGTAGACTTAGATAACCATTTGAGATATAAGGATGGAATCCTATTTTTATTAGATTTGGAGCTATTTTGGCCCTCGTTCAAGGTTGGTCAAATCAAGCTTGAAAATATGCACTTTTGTGGACTTTCTCATATTTGATTTTTCAAAGTGGATTTAGGTACCCATTTGAGAGACAAGCATGGAAACCTATTTATATGAGATTTGGAGCTATTTTGGCCCTCGTTCAAGGTTGGTCAAACTAAGGTTGAAAATATGCACCTTTGTTGACTTTCTCAAATTGAAATTTTAAAGTGGATTTAGATATCCATTTGAGAGATAAACATGGAAACTATTTTTATGATATTTGGAGCTATTTGGGACCTCATTCAAGGTTGGTCAAACCAAGGTTGAAAATATTAACTGTTGTTGACTTTCTTGGAAATGCATTTTGAAAGTGGATTTACATACCCATGATAAGCATGGGCACCCATTTTTATGAAATTTGGAGTTAATTTGGCCCTCGTTCAAGCTTGGTCCAACCAAGTTTGAAAATATGCAATTTTGTTGACTTTCTTGGAATTGAGTTTTGAAAGCGGATTTAGGTTCCTATTTGAGAGATAAGCATGGAAACCTATTTTTATTAGATTTGAGGCTATTTTGGCCCTCGTTCAAGGTTGGACAAACCAAGGTTGAAAATATGCACTTTTGTCAACTTTATCGGAATTGAGTTTTGAAAGTTGATTTAGGTACCCATTTGAGAGATAAGCATGGACACCTATTTTTATGAGATTTGGAGCTATTTTGGCCCTCGTTCAATGTTGGTCAAACCAAGATTGAAAATATGCACTTTTGTTGACTTTCATGGAATTCAAATTTTAAAGTAGATTTAGATACTCTTTGAGAGATAAGCATGGACACCTACTTTTATGAGATTTGGATTTATTTTGGCCCTCGTTCAAGGTTGGTCAAACCAAGGTTGAAAATATGCACTTTTGTTGACTTTCTCGGAATTGAGTTTTGAAAGTGGATAATGGTACCCATTTGAGAGATAAGCATGGACACCTATTTTTATGAGATTTGGAGCTATATTGACCCTCGTTCAAGGTTGGTCAAACAAAGGCTTAAAATATGCACTTTTGTTAACTTTCTCAGAATTGAGTTTTCAAGGTGGATTTAGGTAACCATTTGAGAGATAAGCATGGAAACCGATTTTTATGAGATTTGGAGCTATTTTGGCCATCGTTCATGGTTGGGTAAACCATGGTTGAAAATGTGATACTTTTGTTGACTTTGTCCAAATTGAAATTTTAAAGTAGATTTAGATATCCATTGGAGAGATAAGCATTGACCCCTATCTTTATGAAATTTGAAGCTATTTTGCACATCGTTCAAGGTTGGTCAAACCAAGGTTGAAAAGATGTAGTTTTGTTGAATTTCTCGGAATTGAGTTTTGAAAGTTGATTTAGGTACCCATTTGAGATATAAGCATGGACACCTATTTTTATGAGATTTGAAGCAAGTTTGTCCCTTGTTTAAGGTTGGTCAAACCAAGGTTAAAAATATGCACTTTTGTCGACTTTCTCGAAATTGAGGCTTGAAAGTTGATTTAGGTACCCATTTGAGAGATAAGCATGGACACCTATTTTTATGAGATTTGGAGCTATTTTGGCCCTCGTTTAATGTTGGTCAAACCAAGCTTGAAAATATGCACTTTTGTCAACTTTCATGGAATTCAAATTGTAAAGTAGATTTAGATACTCTTTGAGAGATAAGCATGGACACCTACTTTTATAAGATTTGGAGCTATTTTGGCCCTCGTTCAAGGTTGGTCAAACCAAGTTGAAAAGATGCACTTTTGTCGACTTTCCTGGAGTTGAGTTTTGAAAGTGGATAATGGTACCCATTTTAGAGATAAACATGGACACCTATTTTTATGAGATTTGGATCTATTTTGGCCCTCGTTCAAGGTTGGTCAAACCAAGGTTGAAAAAATTGACTTTTGTTGACTTTCTCAAAATTGAGTTTTCAAAGTGGATTTAGGTACCCATTTGAGAGATAGGAATGGACACCTATTTTTATGAGATTTGGAGCTATTTTGGTCCTCCTTCAAGGTTGGTCAAACCAAGGTTGAAAATATGCACTTTTGTCGACTTTCTCTAAATTGAAATTTTAAAGTAGATTTAGATACCCATTTGAGAGATAAGCATGGAGACCTATTTTTAAGAGATTTGGAGCTATTTTCGCCCTCTTTCAAGGTTGTTCAAACCAAGATTGAAAAGATGCACTTTGGTTGAATTTCTTGGAATTGAGTTTTGAAAGTGGATTTAGGTACCCCTTCGGAGCTATTTTGGCCCTCGTTCAAGGTTGGTTAAATCGAGGTTGAAAATATTTACTTTTGTCGACTTTCTCGGAAATGAAATGTTAAAGTGGATTTAGTTACGCATTTGAGAGATAAGCATGCACACCTATTTTTATGATATTTTTAGCTATTTTTTCCCTCGTTAAAGGTTTGTCAAACCAACGTTTAAAAGATGCATTTTTATCAACTTTCTTAGAATTGAGTTTTTGAAAGTGCATTTAGATAAGCATGCACACCTATTTTTTTGAGATTTGGATTTATTTTGGCCCTCATTCAAGGTTGGTCAAAGGAAGGCTGAAAATATGCACTTTTGTTCACTTTCTCGGAATTGAGTTTTGAAAATGGATTTAGGTACCCATTTGAGAGATAAGCATGGACACCTATTTTTATGAGATTCGAAGCTATTTTTTCCCTCGTTCAAGGTTGGTCAAACCAAGGTTGAAAATATGCACTTTTGTCGACTTTCTTGGAATTGAAATTTTAAAGTAGGTTTATATAACCATTTGAGAGATAAGCATGGGTATCTATTTTTATGAGATTTGGAGCTATTTTGGCTCTTGTTCAAGGTTGGTCAAACCAAGGTTTAAAATATGCACTTTTGTCAACTTTCTTGTAATTGAGTTTTGAAAATGGATTTACGTAGCCATTTCAGAGATAAGTATGTACAACTATTTTTATGAGATTTGTAGATATTTTGGCCCTCGTTCAAGGTTGGTTAAACCACGGTTGAAAATTTGCAATTTTGTCGACTTTCTCGGAATTGAGTTTTGATAGCAGATTTAGGTAACCATTTGAGAGATAAGCATGGACACTTATTTTTATGAGATTTGGAGCTATTTTGGCCCTCATTCAAGGTTGGTCAAACCAAGGTTGAAAATATGCACTTTTGTCAACTTTCTCGGAATTAAAATTTTAAAGTTGATTTAGATACCCATTTGAGAGACAAGCATGGCCATCTATTTTTATGTGATTTGGAGATATTTTGGCGCTCATTCAAGGTTGGTCAAACGAACATTTAAAAGATGCAATTTTGTTGACTTTCTCAAAATTGAGTTTTGAAAGTGGATTGAGGTACCCATTTGAGAGATAAGCATGGACACCTTTTTTTATGAGTTTTAGAGCTATTTTGGCCCTCCTTTAAGGTTGGTCGAACCAAGGTTGAAAATATGCACTTTTGTTTACTTTCTCATAATTGAGTTTCGAAAGTGGATTTAGGTACCAATTTGAGAGATAAGCATGCCCACCTATTTTTATACTATTTGGAGCTATTTTGGCCCTCGTTCAAGGTTGATCAAACCAAGGTTGAAAATATAAACTTTTGTAGACTTCTTCAGATTTGAAATTCTAAAGTAGATTTAGATACCCATTTGAGAGATAAGCATGGACACCTATTTTTATGAGATTTGGAGTTATTTTGTTCTGCATTCAAGGTTGGTCAAACCAAGGTTTAAAATATGGAATTTTGTCGACTTTCTCGGAATTGAGTTTTCAATGTGGATTTAGGTACCCATTTGAGACATAAGCATGGACGCTTATTTTTATGATATTTGGAGCTATTTTGGCCCTCATTTAAGGATGGTCAAGCCAAGGTTGAAAATATGTACTTTTTTTTACTTTATCGGAATTGAAATTTTAAAGTATATTTAGATACCCATTTGATAGATAAGCATGGACACCTATTTTTATGATATTTGGAGCAATTTTGGCCCTCCTTCAAGGTTGGTGAAATCAACGTTGAAAAAATGTACTTTTGTCGACTTTCTTGGAATTGAGTTGTTAAAGTGGATTAGGTACCCATTTGAGAGATAAGCATGGAAATCTATTTTTATGAGATTTGGAGCTATTTTGGCCATCGTTTAAGGTTGGTCAAACCAATGATGAAAATATCACTTTTCTCAACTTTCTCATAATTGAGTTTTGAAAGGGGATTTAGGTACCCATTAGAGAGATAAGCATGAACACCTGTTTTAATGAGATTTGGAGCTATTGTGGCCCTCGTTCAAGGTTGTTCAAACCAAGGTTGAAAATATGTACTTTTGTTAATTTTCTCAAAATTGAGTTTCGAAAGCGGATTTAGTTACGAATTTGAGAGATAAGCATGACCACCTATTTTTATGAGATTTGGAGCTATTTTGGCCCTTGTTCAAGGTTGGTCAAACCAAGGTTGAAAATATAAAATTTTGTAGAGTTTTTCATATTTGAAATTTTAAAGTAAATTTAGATACCCATTTGAGAGATAAGCATGGAAACCTATTTTTATTAGATTTGGTGTCATTTTGTTCTGCATTCAAGATTGGTCAAACCAAGGTTTAAAATATGGAATTTTGTCGACTTTCTCGGAATTGAGTTTTCAAAGTGGATTTATGTACCTACTTGAGAGATAATTATGGAAACCTATTTTTATGAGATTTGGATCTGTTTTGGCCCTCATTTAGGGTTGGTCAAACCAAGGTTGAAAATATGCACTTTTGTTGACTTTCTTAGAATTGAAATTTTAAAGTAGATTTAGATACCCATTTGAGAGATAATCGTGGACACCTATTTTTATTATATTTGAAGCTATTTTGGCCCTCATTGAAGGTTGGTCAAACCAAGGTTGAAAATATGCACTTTTGTCGACTTTCTATGAATTGAAATTTTAAAGTAGATTTAGATACCCATTTGAGAGATAAGCATGGAAACCTATTTTTATGAGATTTGGAGCGATTTTGACCCTCCTTCAAGGTTGGTGAAACCAAGGTTGAAAATATGCACTTTTGTCGACTTTCTTGGAAATGAGTTTTGAAAGTTGATTTAGGTAGCCATTTGAGAGATAAGCATGGACACCTATTTTTATGAGATTTCGAGTTATTTTTGCCCTCATTCAATGTTGGTCAAACCAAGGTTGAAAATATGCACTTTTGTCGACTTTCTCAGAATTGAAATTTTAAATTAGATTTAGATACCCATTTGAGATATAAGCATGGAAACCTATTTTTATGAGATTTTGCGCTATTTTGGCCCTCGTTCAACAAGGTTGGCCAAACTAAGGTGGAAAATATGCACTTTTGTTAACTTTCTTGGAATTTAGTTTTGTTATACCAAAATACGGTCACCACCATGTGATAAGACCTTTGACTTACATACTTTCCCTTAATCCCAGCACTTGGAGTGGAAACCCATGTTGTTTGTCAATCTTTCATTAAAATACTCAGCACCGTGCTTTTCCCGTTAACCATGAGTGGTACCTAGTTCGCACCGCCTGTGTCTTGTTATCCATAAGTGGTTCCACTGCTTATAGCCTTTGGTCCATAAGTGTTTCTAACCTGAACCGCTCTGTCATAAGAGGAGAAAAGTGGTACCTTGGGTAAAATGGGAAAAAGAGAAGTTTCTCGAGGCTTCTAGATCATGAGCCTCATGTCCTCCCTTATCCCTATCATTGTGGGTCAGTTGAGCTCGAGATCCCCCATCATAGGATCTTAGAGGCCACCTCATCCACACATATCTCAACCATTCCTATCCATTGAGCCTTATAAATACAAGCTCATGTCCATGGTTGAGGGGGAGAACTATAGATATATTGTTATGCTGTTGGCTTGACCACTTGGCCCAAGCCATTTGAGAGCATAGAAAGCAAAGTTGGAGCTTATGGGGATGAAGTGTTGGTTTCATGGAGATGCATGTCGACACTAAGGATTAATTGGTTGTAAACTTCTCCTTTCATCTTAATGCAAAGCTTATTTTCGTCCCACATTACTGTTGTTTTGATTTCACATGTAAATGTTGCTGGATTCCTTAGTCACTGACATGGATAAATAGATTATGTTCTGGTAACTTTGATGTGTTTGCATGTTTGATCTAATTGCAGGTAGACAAGTTCACTATCGAATCAGCATTCTAGGTGTCTACGACATCCAGGGAGGGTCTTCATCCTTTGTCTTTAACTCATTTGTTTTGGATCTGAACCATTCAGACCAAAGGAAGAGCTTCTGTCTGCGGAAGGTGAAATATTCATGCTTACAAGTTTTCAAACTGGATTTAGATACCCATTTGAGAGATAAGCATGGACACCTATTTTTTTGAGATTTGGAGCTATTTTTTCCCTCCTTTAAGATTAGTCAAACCAAGGTTGAAAATATGCACTTTTGTTGAATTTCTTGGAATTGAGTTTTGAAAAATGATTTAGGTACCCATTTGAGAGATAAGCATGGACACCTATTGTTATGATATCTGGAGTTATTTTGGCCCTCGTTCAAGGTTGGTCAAACCAAGGTTGAACATATGCACTTTTGTCAACTTTCTGGAATTGAGTTTTCAAAGTGGATTTAGGTACCCATTTGAGAGATAGGCATGGAAACATATTTTTATGAGATTTTGCGCTATTTTGTCCCTCGTTCAATGTTGGTGAAACCAAGGTTGAAAATATGCACTTTTGTCGACTTTCTTCAAATTGAAATTTTAAAGTAGATTTAGAGACTCATTTGAGAGATAACCATGCACACTTATTTTAATGATATTTTGGGCTATTTTGTCCCTCGTTTAAGGTTGGTCCAACTAAGGTTGAAAATATGCACTTTTGTTATCTTTCTCAGAATTGAGTTTTGAAAGTGGATTTAGGTACCCATTTGAGAGATAAACATGTACACCTATTTTTATGAGATTTGGAGCTATTTAGGCCCTCATTTAAGGTTGGTCAAACCAAGGTTGAAAATATGCAGATTTGTCGACTTTCTCGAAATTGAGTTTTGGAAGTGGATTCAGGCACCCATTTGAGAGGTAAGAATGGAGACCTAGTTTTATGATATTTGAAGCTATTTTGGCCCTCGTTCAAGGTTGGTCAAACCAAGCTTGAAAAAATTTACTTTTGTCGACTTTCTCGGAATTGATTTTTGAAAGTGGATTTAGGTACCCATTTAAGAGATCAGCATGGACACCTATTTTTATGAGATTTTGAGTTATTTTGGCTCACGTTCAAGGTTCGTCAAACCAAGGTTCAAAATATGCACTTTTGTTGACTTTCTTCGAATTGTGTTTTGAAAGTGGATTTAGGTACCCATTTGAGAGATAAGCATGGCACCTATTTTTATAAGACTTGGAGTTATTTTGGTCCTCGTTCAAGGTGTGTGAAACCAAGGTTGAAAACATGCACTTTTGTCGAGTTTCTTGGAATTGAGTTTTGAAAGTGGATTTAGGTATCCATTTGCAACATAAACATGGACACCTATTTTTATGAGATTTGGAGGTATTTTGGCCCTCGTTCAAGGTTGGTCAAACCAAGGTTGAAAATATGCACTTTTGTTGAGTTTCTTGGAATTGAAATTTTAAAGTAGATTTCAATACCCATTTGAGAGATAAGCATGGAATTGAGTTTTGAAAGTGGATTTAGGTACCCATTTGAGAGATAAGCATGTATAGCTATTTTTATGAGATTTGGAGCAATTTTAGCCCTCGTTCAAGGTTGGTCAAACCAAGGTTGAAAATATACACATTTGTCATCTTTCTCGGAATTGACTTTTGAAAATGGATTTAGTTACCAATTTAGGAGATAAGCATGGACATCTATTTTTATGAGATTTGGAGCTATTTTGGCCCTCATTCAAGATTGGTCAAAACAAGGTTGAAAATATATACTTTTGTCGACATTCTTGGAATTGAGTTTTGAAAGTGAATTTAGGTAACCATTTGCGACATAAGCATGGACACCTATTTTTATGAGATTTGAAGCTACTTTCTCCCTCCTTCAAGATTGGTCAAACCAAGGTTCAAAATATGCACTTTTGTTGAATTTCTTGGAATTGAGTTTCAAAAGATGATTTAGGTACCCATTTGACAGATGAGCAGGGACAACTATTTTTATGATATTTGGAGTTATTTTAGCCCTCGCACAAAGTTGGTCAAACCAAGGTTGAAAATATGCACTTTTATCGACTTTCTCGGAATTGAAATTTTTTAGTAGATTTAGATACCCATTTGAGAGATAATCATGGACACCTATTTTTATGCAATTTTGGGCTATTTTTTCCCGCGTTCATGGTTGATCAAACTAAGGTTGAAAATATGCACTTTTGTCATCTTTCTTGGAATTGAATTTTTAAAGTGAATTTAGGTACCGATTTGAGAGATAAGCATGTACACCTATTTTTATGAGATTTGGAGCTATTTTGGCCCTCATTCAAGGTTGGTCAATTGAAGGTTTAAAATATGCACATTGGTCGACTTTCTCAGAATTGAGTTTTGAAAGTGGAATTAGGTACCCATTTGAGAGGTAAGCAGGGGCACCTATTTTTATGAGATTTGAAGCTATTTTGGCCCTCGTTCAAGGTTGGTCAAACCAAGCTTGAAAATATTTACTTTTGTCGACTTTCTCGGAATTGATTTTTGAAAGTGGATTTACGTACCCATTTGAGAGATAAGCATGGACATCTATTTTTATGAGATTTTGAGTTATTTTGGCTCACGTTCAAGGTTCGTCAAACCAAGGTTCAAAATATGCACTTTTGTCGACTTTCTTTGAATTGTGTTTTGAAAGTGCATTTAGGTACCCATTTGAGAGATAAGCATGGAACCTATTTTTATAAGACTTGGAGCTATTTTAGTCCTTGTTCAAGGTGTGTGAAAGTGGACTTAGGTACGCATTTGAGAGATAAACATAGAAAGCTATTTTTAAGAGATTCACAACTATTTGGCCCTTGTTAAAAATTGTTTAAACCAAGGTTGAAATTATGCACTTTTGTCGACTTTCTCGGAATTGAATTTTGAAAATGAAGATTAGCATGGACACCTATTTTTATGATATTTTTTGTTAATTTTTCCGTCGTTTAAGGTTGGTGAAACCAAGGTTGAAAATATGCACTTTTGTGGACTTTCTCGGAATTCAAATTTTAAAGTATATTTAGATATCCATTTTAGAGATAAACATGGACACCTATTTTTATGAGATTTGGAGTCGTTTTGGACCTCGTCCAAAGTTGGTCAAACCAAGGTTGAAAAGATGTACTTTTGTCGACTTTCTTGAAATTGAGTTTTGAAAATGCATTTAGGTACCCATTTGAGAGATAAGCACGGACACCTATTTCTATGAGATTTGGAGCTATTTTGGACCTTGTTCAAGGTTGGTCAAACCAAGGTTGAAAATATGCAATTTTGTCAACTTTCTATGAATTGATTTTTGAAAGTGGATTTAGGTACCCATTTGAGAGATAAGCAAGGAGACCTATTTTTATGATATTTGGAGCTATTTTGGCCCTCGTTGAAGGTTGCTCAAATCAAGTGTTTAATATGCACTTTTTTCGATTTTCTCGGAATTGAAATTTTAAAGTAGATCTAAATACCCATTTGAGAGATAAGTATGGACACCTATTTTTATGATATTTGGTGTTATTTTGGCCCTCGTTCAAGGTTGATCAAACCAAGTTTTAAAAGATGTAGTTTTGTCGAATTCCTCAGAGTTGGGTTTTGAAAGTGGATTTAGGTACCCATTTGAGGGATAACCAAGGACACCTATTTTTATGAGATTTGGAGCTATTTTGATGCTTGTTCGAGGTTGGTCAAACCAATATTGAAAATATGCAATTTTCTCAACTTTCTCACTATTGAGATTTGAATGTTGATTTAGGTACCCACTTGAGTGATAAGCATGGACACCAATTTTTATGAGATTTGGATACATTTTTGGCCCTCGATCAAGGTTGTTCAAACCAAGGTTGAAAATATGCACTTTTGTTGACTTTCTCAAAATTAAGCATTGAAAATGGATTTAGGTAAGCATCTGATAGATAAGCATGGACACGTATTTTATGAGATATGTAGCTATTTTGGCCCTCATTCAAGGTTGGTCAAAGCAAGGTTAAAATATGTACTTTTGTTGACTTTCTAGGAATTGAGTTTTGAAAGTGGATTTAGTTACCCATTTGAGAAATAAGCATGGACACCTATTTTTTTAGATTTGGAGCTATTTTGGCCCTCGTTCAAGGATGGTCAAATCAAGGTTGAAAAACTGATTTTTTTTAACTTTACCAAAATTGAAATTTTAAAGTAGATTTAGATACCCATTTGAGAGATAAGCGTGGACACCTATTTTAATGAGATTTGGAGTTGTTTTGGACCTCGTTCAAGGGAACATATTTTTATTTGTTATGGAGCTATTTTGGCCCACGTTCAAGGTGGTTCAAACCATAGTTTGAAAATATGTACTTTTGTTGAATTTCTAGGAATTGAGTTTTGAAAGTGGATTTAGGTACCCATTTGAGAGATAAGAATTTACACATATTTTATGAGATTTGGAGTTATTTTAGGCCTCATTCAAGGTTGGTCAAACAAAGGTTGAAAATATGTACTATTCTAAACTTTCTCAAAATCGAGTTTTGAAAGTGCAATTAGGTACCCATTTTATAGATAAGCAGGGAAACCTATTTTTAGGAGGTTTGGAGTTATTTTGGCCCTCGTTCATGGTTGGTCAATGGAAGGTTGAAAATATGCACTTTTGTTGACTTTATTGCAATTGAGTTTTGAAAGTGGATTTAGGTACCCACTTGAGAGATAAGCATGGACACCTATTTTTATGAGATTTGGAGCTATTTTGTCCCTCATTCAAGGTTGGTCAAACCAAGGTTGAACATACGCAACTTTGTCGACTTTCTCAGAATTAAAATTTCAACATAGATTTAGATACCCATTTCATAGATAAGAATGGACACCTATTTTTATGATATTTGGTGCTATTTTGGCTTTCGTTCAAGGTTGGTCAAACCAAGGTCGAAAAGATGCACTTTTGTTCACTTTCTCCGAAGTGAGTTTTGAAAGTGGATTTAGGTACCCATTTTAGAGATAAGCATCGACACTTATTTTTATGAGATTTGGATCTATTTTGGCCCTCATTCAAGGTTCGTCAAACCAAGGTTGAAAATATGCACTTATGTCAACTTTCTTTGAATTGAACTTTTAAAGTAGATTTAGATACCCATTTGAGAGATAAGCATGGACACCTATTTTTATGAGATTTGGAGCTAGTTTGGCCCTCGTTAAACGTTAGTGAAACCAAATTTGAAAAGATGCACTTTTGTCGACTTTCTCGGGATTGAATTTTGAAAGTGAATTTAGGCAGCCATTTGAGAGATAAGCATGGAGACCTATTTCTATGATATTTGGAGCTTATTTGGCCCTTGTTCAAGGTTGGCCAAACCAAGGTTGAAAATATGCACTTTTCTCGACTTTCTTGGAATTGAGTTTTGAAAGTGGATTTAGGCACCTATTTGAGAGATAAGCATGGACACCTATTTTTATGAGATTTGGAGCTATTTTGGCCCATGTTCAAGATTGATCAAACCAAGGTTGAAAATATGCACTTTTGTTGACTTTCTAGGAATTGAATTTTGAAAATGGATTTAGGTATCCATTTGAGAGATAAGCATGGACAAATATTTTATGAGATTTGGAGCTATTTTGGCCCTCATTCAAGGCTGGTCTAAATAAGGTTGAAAAAATGCACTTTTGTCGACTTTCTCAGAATTGACATTTTAATTTAGGCTTAGATACCCATTTGATATATAAGCATGGACACCAATTTCTATGAGATTTGGAGCTATTTTTTCCCTCATTTAAGTTTGTTCAAACCAAGCTTGAAAATATGCACTTTTGTCGACTTTCTAGGAATTGATTTTTGAAAGTGGATTTAGGTACCCATTTGAGAGATAAGCATGGGCACTGTTAGTGCCAGAAATTGTACTCATACTACTAAAGAACAAGCCAACACAATCTCATAAAAAAAATACAAAATTAATTAAAATAGGGTTCTTTTAGGGTTTTGGTTGTGCAGTTTGTAAACAAGAGGGTAAAAACTTCACAAGGCTAAGGAAAACACTAAATCATGCAACAATGGAATACTGAGATGTATCATATATGAAGGATAAACCAGGAAAGCATAAGCACATTACTGAATTTCATCCACAGCTCACAAGAATTTCATGATAAAAACATTGAACAAGAAATGAATTTATAAACTGAGTGATTAAACCAATCAGAAATGAAACCAGCATATAAGATAAACATGGCTTATAGTTTGCATATATACCATAATCAGTAATTCAAAATATGTAAGAGTTTTTGACACTTATCTCTCTAAACAATAGCTTGATAGCCTCCCCTTGTACAAAAATTCAAACCCTTAGTCTTTCTTCAGACTTACTTTTATCTTAGTTCCCCAAAAACAGTTACATAATTGAAAAAATGGTTTTTTAGGTCATACTACCAAATTAATCAATAAAAATAAAGTTATACATATTAAACTAATCAAAGACTAACTAATAACCACTATTTTTTAAAGTACTTTACAAATCCTTAACAGCCTCTGCCAAAAGAGCTATCCCTTCCAAAGCTTGAGTCTTCTTTCTTGTTTTTTGATGATCAGCTTCTAGGTCTTCGACTCTTTTTGAAAGCTCCTGATTTTGATGTGCCAGGTCTTGAATAATCTGCTTCAATTTTGCATACAGACTTTTTGTATGTCTTTTCCTTTTCAAATATTCCTTAGAAACTGCAATTAACTCCTTATAATGGCTATTTACCTCCTCTAAATCCTCTCTTAGTCTTCTATTAGCAGCTACTAACCCCTCATTGGTTTCATGCAGGTATTCTATCTGATATTTGTATTGTTTAATACTTCTCTGCAAATTTTCATTCTCTGAATCAATGCACTTCCCTTCTGAAACTGGATGCATTTATTCTGGCATCCAAGGGATCTTCAATTTCTTAAAAATCTCTTCATCCTCCTCTAACTGCTCTGTCATAGCTACAAGAACCCCTGAAACTTCATTAACTTCAAACTTGAATTGGGCTGATGGTTCTGCAACTTTTTCTTTCTCTACACAAAAACCTATTATGACTGAATGTTGTTTCTTTGAATCATCTTGATGATGGTATAAGACTAATTTCTTTCAAACTTCCATAAAATTTCTGAAGTTTTGGTTTCTTTCAAGGCTAACTTATCCTTTGAAATAATTTGTTTCTCACCCTTCATCTCCTTTACATTTAAATCTTCATTTTCTTCTGACTCTTCTTGTGATGAAGAGTCTTCTATCATTGTAACTTTCTCCCGAGCTAACTTAGGGTTTAGCAATTTTTTCATATTCAATCTTAATTTATTCTTGGGTCTGTTCTTAGGCCTCCAACCTGCCCCAATTTCTCCCAACATACTCAAAGTTTTTCCTTGATGTTTGATAGATGTTAGCTGAAATACTTTTATTTTGATTCCTCGTGACCTTACCCCTTCTTCAGACTGTTCTTGTAAATCTGGTTCAGTGTCAACCTTATCTTCATCAAAAAATAGACTTTCCTTATCTTCTAACTATACACCAATAGGGACTTGTTCCTGTTCTATCAAACTTTCATCTACTTGCTGGTTTGCTTCTTCATGAAGGCTATCTTCTACATGCTCCAAATCCTTCATTTCTGCCTTTGATATTTCATCTTCCTCAATATTAGTCTATTGTTCATCTTCAACATTTTCATCTCTTTGGGTCACTGACTTTCCTAGTACTTTATCTTCTTCTACCTCGACTATGACCTTTTTCTTCAATTTCTTGATGTTGATGTATTTGTAACTTCGGAATGCATTCATCTGTATATCTTATGTATTGTACCCCGATGTTTATTCTGGGATGTTTCTGTAATGTATTTGAGTCATGTCATACCCCGATGTTCCTATCGGGAGGTTCTATAATGTAAACAAGTCATGTCAACTCATTATGGGTAACCCTCCTATTGGTCAAAGGTTAAAGTCCCCGCAGTTGTGGGGCCCTAGGGTTATTAGACTATCCTAGAGAAGTTGACCCTAGGTGAGTCATTGTAAGTTGGGGCAATATTCCCCACCATTGTGTTAAGGATAAACCTCCTTGTTGGTCGGAGGAGGCAAAGTCCGCACAAGTTGTGGGGCACTAGGGTTATTAGACACTCCTAGAGATGTCAGCTCTAGTAAGTAATTGGTAAGTGATGCCGACATGTTGGAGTGGGTTTCAAGTGAACAAAAGAATATTAGACACTCCTAGAGATGTCGGCTCTAGTAAGTAATTGGTAAGTGATTCCGACATGTTGGAGTGGGTTTCAAGTGAACGAAAGAATATAAATAGAGAGTGAGTCTCCCTATTTATCACACACACACTCACTCATTAGGGTGCATGAGTGAGAGGAGAAGTTGTTGGGACAAGAGAGAGACTACTGCTATTGGGAGATCATCTTTATGTTTTCGGGTTTTACTTTTGGTGTTGATTCTATCTCTAAGAAGTTGCGGGGTTTTCTCCTTTATGGTTTCCCCAAGGAAAATTCTTTGTGTCTCTTGTCTCTTTTGTTTTATTGTTGTGCATGTTATTATCTTAGTTAAATATCCTAAGTTCATAATGATAGCTTGAATGATAAAAATCTAAAATCCTAAAATACTAAAACTGCTAAGGTTTGGTACATTCGCTATATCTCAGGATTGGAGAAGTTTCAGGAGCTGAAAATTGCAGAGGCCGAAGATACAATATGGATTTACATTGTATCCAAAATGCATCCTCCAATTCGCTATATCCTGGGAGATATGATCCCTCCAAGTCAGGGTTCCATCCTCTTCGAGAATTCATCCCTAAATAGGACACCTAGGGAGAATTGCTATATCTTGGGCTACAAATGTCCAAATTAAATTATTGAATATTTCTAGAGAGGGCATGGACTTTAATTTCTGTGGTCCAAGTTTCAGACCCAAAATATGAAACAGTGACACGTGGAATTCCATACAACTTCACTGTTCTAAACAATCTTGTAACAGGTCACCTTGGGAAAATGATCATAAGTCCCAATTGGTGAATCCAATCCTGATGAAACCTATGGTGTTGGAATAGGTACATGTGAGGTTACCTTAGTACAGAGTTTCAGACATAGAGGATCAATAATTTCAGAGATATCACAGAAACAATAATAGACATTTATGCAGAAGAAATTGGAAAACTAGGGCTTCCTGTTCCACGAGCTTCCTCCACTGTTTTCAGAAAATGAGTACATTGGACAGCTCAATTTGAAGAGATCTATATTTCTATCCAATCAGATCTAAAATATTTCAAGTTTTGAAAATTAGGGTTTCTCTGACAAACCCTAGATCAGCCAGCTCTGGAACCAGGATGGACACCTCAAATCGGTAAGATCTAATCTTTTTCTATTTTCGTTTGAGGTTCTCATTTCAAAGTGATCTATCACATTAGCTTGATGATAAGCTTGGTGAAGTTGATAACTTCCAAGAATGGAAGTATATGATCTCTCTAAAGAAAATGAATTGGGCACCTACATGAGTAGAGAGGTTCCAGTTCCAGAGGGAGATGAGGCTAGAAGCCTTACACAAGAAGAACTTGGTCAAGGTCAAGAAGATTATTGTTGATTCAATCATGGATCAACTTGTACCACAAGTGTCTTCCCTAAAGACACCGAAGATGTTTGATTCCTTGACCAAGATATTTGAAGGGAAGAACATAAATCAAAATATAACCTTAAGAAACTAGTTGAATAATGTGAAGATCCAGAATCCAGAGACCATGCAGTCATACTTTACAAGGGTCTCTCAAATCAAAGAACAACTTGAAGCGGTAAAAGAAGAAGTGAAGAATGTAGAAGTGGTGATAGCCACCTTGAATGGCCTCCCAGAATCATGGGATTCATTCATTCAAGGAATGTGCACCAGAAGGAAGTGATTACTTTCATTAGACTCTGGGAAGAAGAAGAAGCTCGACTCATAAGAATAGAAGAGAAGATGGGAGCAATTGAAGATCAAGCTCTCGCCAGCGAAAGAAGATCCCTCAAGCGATGAGGAATATGAAGAAATCAACTCTTGAAGAACCTCTTATCCATCTTAGAATTTGGATAAGAAATGATGAAGTCATGAATGAAGAAGATGATGAAGTGGAAGGATCAAGAAGGAATCTACCCACAAAACAAATAAAGATAAGTATTCAATTGTCATTTCATGATATTGTTTTTTTATGCATTTGTTTATATTCAGTTGATGTATTATGCATGATAGAATGTTTGCATTAATGACAATATACTACTAATATGCATGAGATGGGTAAGTAGCCCATGGTGCTATACAACTCTCCATTGCTACTTATATAGAATGAAACCTCTTTGCTGACATATTGGATTAGTGCACAATCTCAATGTTGTCCTGGTGGAGATGGAAGGCATCTAGAAAAGTTTCCATGAGATATGGATGAATGTTGTATTGGCTAAAGTAGTTGCATGATCTTATATTTATGCATAAGAATTTGCCAGTATGAATATTCCTTATGAAAATTTTCTAACCATACAAATGCATTAGACTTGTAGGAAAGATCGCATACATAATTGCCTACAAGCAAATAAGGATGAGACTTGTTCCGAAGAACAAGTAACGATAGTTCAAGATGAAAAAAAATATGATGAATGCAGCAACATCATTGATGCAGAACCTTCCAAGAACAAAGGGAATACTAGTCCAACAAGAATGATGTCTAGGATGTAGTATCGATACATGAAGGGAAGTTCGTAGTTCCATCATGAAGTATATGGAAACATCGCGGGATACAAGGAAAAATTCGTAGCACTAGGCTTCTCATGAAAAGAAGGCATACAATACGAAGAGACATTTGCAACCAGTGGGAATTGAGACAAATGATAGGTAGAATCATGTCTGAAAATGAAAGAAGACCTTATACGAGCTCAAAGGACACCCATGGGATAACACATACAGGAGGAGCTTGATGAAGATCTTAACCTTTTCTACAAGGTTGAAGACTATAGAGGATGAAAAGCTCACAGATGGGTTCAAGAAGAACTTTTTTGAAAAGTTTCAAGATAGAGGATCGTGGTATCTAGTGATCCTAGATGGATACATAGAAGATTAGTAGCATAGGAAGCTACTTGTCACTCTAGTGCATAGATTACGAAAGACAGATGGAGTATGATGCTCCACTTCAGAGGGAGTGAATGCAAAAGATCCTGAGGATCGACATGGTACAACAAGATGGATAGCTTACTTATGACTCTAGGATTTACTGAGAGTAAAGTGGATTCCAACCTTTGCTTCAAGGTTGAAGGCAGAAGACCAATGATGCTCTTGTTATGTGTCGATCCACTATGTTCTAGGCATGGAGGTGTGGACAAGGGAAGCATGCAGTAGAGATCCTAAATATGTTCAAGATGATGGACTGCATGACCACACTTATGGCATCAAACCTGAAGCTTTGATTGTTGCTTCATCAAAGTCAATTGATGCCACAATGTATCTTCGGATGATTTGTTCATTAATGTACCTGACGGATACAAGACCTGATATTTTATTTGTTGTGAACACAATGAGACATGTTCACTTGATGGTTGCAAATGGTATAGTTGAGTATGGGCTCAAGTATGATACGAATCAGAAGATTAACCTAGAAGGTTATGTTGATTCAGATTGGGTAGTGCCATCAACAGGAAGAACACTTCAGAGTGTTGCTTCAGTATGGGATCAGGTGTGATCTCTTGGTTTAGAAGGAAGAAACCCTGTGTGGCACTAAGTACAGCTGAAGCAGAGTATGTTGCAGCTTGTTCAGGAAGCTACTATCTAGTTTATTTGATCTCCAGATGAATGCTACTTGTATACATTATGACAACCAGAGTTGCGTAAAGTTGTCAAAGAATCCAGTGTTCCATGACAATTAGAAGCATATCGAGATAAAGTATCACTATATCAGGGATATGGTGTAGAGGGGAGCAGTGAAGCTCTAGTATGTTGCGACAGAGGAATAGATAGCTGATGTGTTGATGAAGCCATGGCTAGGGTGAATTTTGATTACTTCTGGGAGAAGCTTGGTGTTCTCTAGATCGAGGTTTAATATAAGGGGAAATGATGCGACCAAGAGACATTCTGACATGGTGAGAGGATTAAGTTCCTTCAATGGTCAGATGTAAGGGCTAAGCCATTCTATCATGGTGAGAGGATTGGATACTTCCATGTCAGATATGAGTGCTGAGCCATTCTGATATGACAGTAGGATTGGTTCCTACATGATTAGATATAAGGGTTGTTTCCATTCTTGGAATGGAGGTGCCTGGTCAGTTACTAGGTATACTTGGTCTGGGACCGAGGGCCTTTCTTAAACGATTGTAAGATGTAGTCTTACATGATCAGATATGAGCGCATGGCCATTCTGATGTGATTGAGGGATTGGTTCCCACTTGATCAGATATAAGGGATGATTCCATTCTCTGGGAGAATGGAGGCACCTGGTCAGTTATCAGGTAGCTCAGTCTAGGACTGGGGGCCATTCTGATGTGACTGTAGGATTGGTTCCTACAAGATCAGATGTGAGTGCATGCCATTCTGATGAGTAGGTTAGATGTAAGTGTTGGGCATTCTAACGAGTAGGTTAGATATAAGTGTTGGGCCATTCTAACGAGTAGGTTAGATAAAAGTGCTAGGCTATTCTAATGAGTAGGTTAGATGTAAGGGCGGGGCCATTTTGACATGAGAGATGATGAGGTTCCTTCCATGGTCAGATGTAAGGGCTGGGCCATTCTAACATGGTGAGGGGATTAGGTTCCTCTCATGGTCATATGTGAGTACTGGGCATGCCTTCCTAACAAGTCAGGGTTGGATGTAAGTGCTGGATGGGCCATTCTGACTTAGGGTCAGATATAAGCACTAAGAAAGACCTGTATGGAGGCTAGGCCTACACCCAGCATGAAAAAGGGCTGGCTCTGTAGAACTTCCTGTGATGAGAAGAATCATGAGATAGCACCAGTGTTGATGATCTAGATCGAGTGAATATCTAGATCCAGTGATGATGATCCAGATCGAGTGATGATCCAGATCCAGTGATGGTGTCTAGTGATGATCTAGATCCAATGATGGTGATCCAAATTGAGTGATGATCCAGATCGAGTGATGATTTAGATCCAGTGGTGATGATCCAGATTGAGTGATGATCCAGATCCAGTGATGATGATCCAGATCGATTGATGATCCAAATCTAGTGATGATGATCTAGATCCAATGATGATGATCCAGATCCAGTGATGATCTAGATCGAGTGATGATGATCCAGATCGAGTGATGATCTAGATCTAGATGAAGATGAATTGAATATGAATTGAAGATGAAGATGACTTGAATATGACAAGGACTCGATGATGATCCAGATGATACAGAGAAGAATACTTGTGCTCATAAATTGTGTCAAGAGAATGCCTTCCTAGTTAAGAGGGAGTGTTGATGTATTTGTAACTTCGGAATGTATTCATCCATATATCTTATGTATTGTACCCCGATGTTTATTCCTGGATGTGTCTATAATGTATTTGAGTCATTTCATACCCTGATGTTCCTATCGGGAGGTTCTATAATGTAAACAAGTCATGTCAAGTCATTGTGGGTAACCCTCCTATTGGTCAAGGGTTAAAGTCCCTGCAGTTGTGGGGCCCTAGGGTTTTTAGAATATCATAGAGAAGTCAACTCTAGGTGAGTCATTGTAAGTCGGGGCAATAGTCCCCACCATTGTGTTAAGGATAAACCTCCTTGTTGGTCGGAGGAGGCAAAGTCCCCACAAGTTGTGGGGCATTAGGGTTATTAGACACTCCTAGAGATGTCATCTCTAGTAAGTAATTGTTAAGTGAGGCCGACATGTTGGAGTGGGTTTCAAGTGAATGAAAGAATAGAAATATAGAGTGAGCCTCTCTATTTATCACGCACACACTCACTCATTAGGGCGCATGAGTGAGAGGAGAAGTTGTTGGGACAAGAGAGAGACTACTGCTATCAGTAGATCATCTTTATGTTTTCGAGTTTTACTTTTGGTGCTGATTCTATCTCTGAGGAAGTTATGGGGTTTTCTCCTTTATGGTTTCCCCGAGGAAAATTATTTGTGTCTCTTGTCTCTTGTGTTTTATTGTTGTGCATGTTATTCTCTCAATTAAAGATCCTAAGTTCATAATGATAGCTTGAATGATAAAAATCTAAAACTTGACTAAATTATGTCCTTTATTCAGTTTCCTTTTCTAAGCTTGGTCTTCTTTCTCAAATTGAAACCCAGACCAAAATAGAAAATAATCCCATGTTTTTTCCTTCTTTTGAAGCACAGTACTTATGATTAGCTTTATTAGACCAGGATGAAATATAGACTGTTTAGTATGGTCTTGATGCTCCTTTACCCTGCTGGACATATTTTGTGGACTTTTAAGGAAAAAGAGAGGAAGGTTCATCTTTGCTTCATGATTAAGATGCTGCAAAAACCTGAAATGATACTTAAATAAAAATTCATATCTTCCTTCACATGTTACATAAATTTGCATAATCTTCATTGGTTCTCTCCACTCTAGTTTGAACTTCTGGATATGTACTCCTTTACCCCAGTCTACAACTACATTTGGATGCAAGTAACTCTGTGAATCAAAGGTAAAAGTTACCTTCTTGAACCAATATTCACCTTCATCAAGGATCCCTGTAGCCTCTGCTATTAGTTCTCTGGTCAGTTCAATCTTTAGGGTGTTAAAGGTAACAATATCTTTATCTAATCCTTGAGCAAACTTATATGAAACCTCTGTGTGATGTCCATCAATATTCTCAAAATAGTTTAACCATCCTGCTTCTGAAAATAATCTTGCACAGTCAGGGAATGCTTGAAACCAAGACATATCTGAGGGTTCATCTCTTTTTGTTTTCCCACTCCTCTTCATCCTAGATAATTGAACTTAAAAAATTGCTTCCTTCAGTAAAGAACTTAATTCTATTCAAATCTTGGCAATTTTAAACATTCAATCATATGTTGAGAAAACTAAAACCCTTGAGCTGAATTTTATGTATCAAACTGATAAGTCTTTCAACTCTATTTACAGAGAAAATTCGACATTGAGAAAACTTCTGTCAATGTGAACCTGAATACATGGCATATGATAGTAGTTTGCCTCATACCTATCTAAATAATGGATTCAGTTGCTGGAATATCCTTCTCTATCTTCCCAGGTGTCCAATTTAATTCTTAAGTCTTTCTCTGATCGCCACAACAGTGCTAAAATAGTTACCCTAAAAATCCCTAAATTGCCGACCTTCTTCAATCTTCGATCCAAACTGCTAGAACTTTGACACGACTTCTATGGTCTTCCTGCATTTCAGAAGATGTGTAGCTAGTGGCAAAGTTTTCTCATTGTTAATGATTATTAAGGTTCCATTACTCTATATCTCATAATTTCCAAACCACTGCAACTCACATAAATGATTCCTTGCTTGAACTCAATACTTGTCACAATGATTACTCTGGCCATAAAACACACATTAGAGGAAATTTGGGGTCTAAAATGGGCCTTATAATAAAACACGCCAACAATCAATTTTTTCAGTTGGAATTCAAGAATCAATAGAATTTCAATAAAATGATTCAACCATAATGGTTGAATTAACATATTTGTCATAAAAGAAAACTATTTTTTTGTTCGTATTTTCGACATATCTCCCTGTGTTTTTACTCAAATTTTAGGCGGGAGAGCTCGTTGGATGCGGAATATAATTCCATAT
Organism: Pseudotsuga menziesii; assembly: GCA_001517045.1. Classification (NCBI taxonomy): domain Eukaryota; kingdom Viridiplantae; phylum Streptophyta; class Pinopsida; order Pinales; family Pinaceae; genus Pseudotsuga; species Pseudotsuga menziesii. The sequence goes on along the minus strand of LPNX010188831.1, from coordinate 94,347 downwards.
CCAACGAGTACCCACACTACATACTTTTGATAGATCCTGCTACCCCAAAAATAAGAAATACCTGAAAAATGTGATAATGATGTCATCATCATGTTTTTTCAGGTATTTCTTATTTTTGGGGTAGCAGGGTCTATCAAAAGTATTCAGTGGGGTTACTTGTTAGATGTGGAATGAGATTCCGCATCCAACGAGCTCTCCCTCCTGAAATTTGAGTAAAAACACAGGGAGATATGTCGAAAATACGAACAAAAAAAGTAGTTTTTTCATTCTTCCTCATAAATTAATAACTATTATTTTATTATTTTAACTATTATTTTATCGTTTTCCTTAGGAAGCCCATTTTAGACCTCAAATTTCCTCTAATGTATCAAACTCATTGACAGGTGTGAAAGACCTCTCCTATGCGCGAATTTTGAAAATTTCGAGCCAAAATCATGATTTTTTAGATTGCACGATTTTCTTATAGCGTGTGTTTAACTTTTCTGAGCTTACGCTACAAGAATACCTATTTTAATAATCTTCAAAACAACACTCACAGCAAAGGGTTAAAATTTGGTTAAATGGCTTTAAATAAAACCTTGTGATATTTTTTAAAACCTTTAAGTCATATAAACATCCTACAAGCCCCTAAAAACTATAAATTTCACTAAATAAAAACAAAATTGGAAAAAACCTATGAAGTAAATTATAAATGTAAGCATAAAATCAAAGAGAATTTAAAGGAACCTAAAGTCCAAACTCAAAAATGAACAAAAAACCATGTTTTAAAAAACAAGCAAATGCTTTAGAATGAAAAACAAAATAGGCTATAACATCTGGCTCCTGCTATGGGATGAAGTCCTCCCTGTGAGGCTTCAAGAACCTATAGATCAGTGCCTTCTATGCTATTACTACAACTTCCTGCTACTCTTGCAAAATTTCCATTGGGCCATGGAGTCTTTATTCTAATCTTCACACCGGTATATACAATGAAAATCCAATATTTTACCTCAAAAGATATAAAAATGTTTGAGGAAACGTCCATTAACTGGATTAGACAATTCCTCACCATCCAAAGTCTGTAACACAAAAGTATTATTCTCCAGAATCTTTGATACTATGAAAGGACCAAACCATAGATTATCAAACTTGCCATGCTTTCCTTTCTGTACCTTTCTAGCATCCCATCACAAAACCATATCTCCATTTGAAAAGGTGTTCTCCTTGATATTTCTATCAAACCTTTCTTTGATATTTGTCCTATACAACTGAGATTTTTCTTGTATTGTTTCATGTTTCTGCTGTAATTCTATCAGTGCATAAATTATTCTTTGAATATCACTGGGTTCTTCTTGACTATCTTGAAGAAATTTCATCACTAGAATACCAAGTTGAACAAGAAACACTACATCAGTACCATATACCAATTGAAAAGGAGAAGTTCCAATTGCCTTTTTAATTGTTATCATGTCTACCCACAATGCATATTTTAACATTAAGTCCCATGATCGTTTATTCTGCTTCAATAAATTCTTGATACTCTGAATAATACTTTTATTGGTTGACTTAGCTAACCCGTTGACTCAGCTAACCCATTTCCCTGAGGATAATAAGGCGTTGAGTGTTTCAAAACAATCCCATTCTTTTCACAAAACTCCACCATATCTTTGGACTTAAAATCTTGAGCATTATCAGTCAATAACTTCTTGGGACATCCAAATCTGCTAAGAATATTTTCCTGAATAAAATCTATGATTACCTTGGCTATTGCATTTCTTGTGGGGATAGCTTATACCCATTTAGTGAAGAAATATGTAGCTATCAAAATACATTTATGCTACCCTGAAGAAGAAGGATTTATCTCCCCTATGAAGTCCAAACCCCACTGGTGAAAAGGAGCATTCACTTCAATAGACTTTAATGGTAAAGCCACCCAATTTTTCTTGCCAGCAAACTTTTGACATGGGATACATGCTATTACCTGCTGATACACATCAGAGAATAAAGAAGGCCAATAGTATCCGGGTCTCAAAATTTTATAAGTTGTTTCCTTCCAATACTTATGTCGCCCACAAGCACCTTCATGTGATTCAAATATTGCTTCTTCAATTTCTAGCTTACCCAAACATATAAGCAAAATACCCCCTGGATATTTCCAAAACAACTACTGTTCTATCAAACAATATTTAGTAGTTTTCAACTTCAATGACCTAGTAGCTTTCTTATCTAGATGTTTTGGACATTGTAAATACACAAGAAAGTGTACAATATCTGCATACCATGTGGATTCTGCATAGTGGTCCATAATTCTTTCCTTCTCTTGCTCTCCTTGCAATTCTTCTTGTAGAGGCTATTCTTCCATGAGATGAAGACCTAAAGCTTGACAATTTGAATCAGCTAACAATTTAGCCAAACCCTGTCCCTTCACTAGATTTGTAGGATTAATGTCCACATCATATTCGATTATCTTTGCAATCCATTTCCCCCTTTTTCCTTCACTATCAGGCCGAGTCAATACATCCTTAATGGCAACATTAGGAACATAAGCAATGACTTTGGAATGTAGAACATAAATTCTAAAAAACTTTAATGCCTTTACCAATGAGTAAGCTTGCTTCTCCAAAGTGTTGTACTTCAATTCTGAGTCTCTGAGGGTCTTGCTAAAAAATGCAATTGGCTGTTCAAGTCCATCATTATTCTTCCGTAATAAAACAGTAGCTAAAGTATCCTCTGATGCAAAAGAAAAAGTCAAAAATTCCTTTGAAAAATCAGGACTTACTAGTACTGGTGCTTCCGTAAGAGCTATCTTAATCTTTTCAAATGAATTTTTAGCTTCTGCAATCCACTTAACTTCTTGATCTTTCTTCAACATGGCTGTAATTTGTTTGATGGTTTCAGCAAAATTTGGTATGAACCAATGCAAGAAATTTATTTTTCCAATAAAAGATTTCACATCCTTCTTACTCCTTGGTAAACTAATTTTCAGAATAGCTTTTACCCTTTCTGGATCTATCCTTATGCCATCAGCTGAAACCAAATGACCCAACAACTTACCTTCTTGCACAGTAAAATGTGACTTTTTGGGATTGAGAGGCAACCCATATTTTCTGCATTTCAAGAAAAATTGTTTTAAGTGCTCATCAACTGACTATGAGAAGACTGTAATATCATCTAAATAGATCACAACAAACTTATCCCTCTCTCCCACAAAGGCTATGTCCATAGCTCTTTGAAAGGTATCTCTAGCATTCATTAATCCAAAAGGCATTTTGTCATACATAAAATTACCCCAAGGAGTAGTAAAAGTTGTCTTTTCTCTATCATCAGGGTGCACTAAAATTTTTTTATACCCTGAAAAACCATCTACCATTGAGATTCTTTGTGCACCAACCACCTTCTGCAATATTTGTTCAATCTTTGGTAAAGGATAATTATCTTTAACTGAAGACCTATTCAAATTTCAAAAATCAACACACAATCTTATTTCACCATTCTTTTTTCTGACAGGTGCTAGATTCGCTACCCATGAAGAATATCGGAGGGGAACAATAATCTTAGCATCTAACAATTTTTTGACCTCCTTTTATATAATGGGGAATAAAGAAGGATTGATTCTCCTTAATTTTTGTCTGAAAGGTTTAACATTTGGTTTCAAAGGCACTTTATGCTGTATAATACTAGTATCATACATCTTCAAATCCTCGTATGACCAAGCAAAAACATCAACATACTCTTTTAATCACTTGATGTACCTGTTTCTTTGCTCTGTTGTGAGTGCCTTTCAGACCTTCACTATTCTGGGGTGCTCCTTGGTGCTAATATTAAAATCCATTACATTTTCTTCTGAAGACTGCATAGTTGGTTTTAAAGGGGCATCATCCTTTGAAAAAATCCTCTCTAAAGGTACCAGACCCTTAGGAAAAAAATTACTTTTCAGCTCAATGATCTTCTAACCTGCAATTTCATTTTCTGCAACACCCTCAATATATTCAGTTTCATCATCCTATTCTTAGTCAATTAAGGAATTAGAAAATTCACCTGTCAGCTCTAAAAACCTTTTTATCTCAAAATTATCTTCAAAAACTCTCTATTGCTTTATATTATCAGGCACAGATCATCTATACCTAACTTCAATAGGATACTTCAGCTGTGTTGTTTTAGGAATCCTGAAATGTGTGGCTGCTAGGGAAAGAGAATCAACATTTTGGTTATGATCCCTAGGAATATAAGAGATATTAAAATCCACAAAGAAATGGTCTATCATATCCCATACTTCTATCCTATACACTTTCAGCAAATCTTGCTTTACTTGATAGTTATTCCTTAGTTGTTGAACAACCAACTCAGATTCGCCATACATAGAGATTTGTTGAATACCTAAATATTTTGCAGCTCTCAAACCTAACAACAAATCCTAATACTCTGTTGTATTATTAGTGGTAATAAATTATAAATTGTACATTAATCTTACCGCTTCACCACCAGGATATATTAGAACAACTCCTGCTCTAGAACCTTCTTTAGATGACGATCCATCAAAATACATTTTCCAAAGTTCATCCTCATATTCCCTAGTACATTTGACTGATTTTTTTTTTCAACCTATAATATACTAGCAACATAATTATCATCACTAAAGTGCAACATACAAGTACCCAAGTCCTTTTCAACAACATACAATGGATGATTTGTAGGATTCTTGTCATCAGTCACAATATAAGCAAATTGTAACTCTCTATACAACCTTCTTTTCTCACCTCCAAAGACAGGAATTGTTGCATATGTTAAGTCCATCTGTAGAGTTCCACCTACCTTCTTGGCCCAAGATCTAGAAAGGAGCATTCCAAACATAGGTGTGATATCAGCCACTACTACATCCATAATAACACTTTTCATTGGCAACTGAGCTAAACTAACCACCATATCCTTTATCACTCCTAAAAATTTTACAGCTCGAGAATCGAAAGCATACAAATCATGATAAGGTTTTGTTATGCTCAACCCTAAAGCCTCCATGACTGCTTTTGGCATTAGATTATGAGATGCTCTTGAATCCAAAAGGCAATTATGTATCATATGCTCATGAATGGTTAATGCGATGTAAAAAGGAGGAGATGCACTTGCATCATTTTCAGTTTTCTCTACCAAAGCTTATCCAATAAAAAATTTAGGATTTTCCTCCTATAAATTTACTGTTTTAGAGGGTACTTGACTGCTTGTTGAACCGATCATTTTCAAAACTGAATCTTTGTAAGAAGGATTTTTTATCAACTTAGTGAAAGGCATGGGGATTTTAATTTTGCATGGTTCATTTTCAATATTAAAATTCTGCATATTTTTCTTCACTTCTTCAACTTCAATAATCTTCTTTGGTTTATCCTGATTCTGTTTCTTTTCTAATACTGGATCAGACTGTTGTTTAGGAGGAAGAATTTCCTTCTTTTTAGGATTCTGAACCATTTGTTTTGGCCCTGATCTTAAATTAAGGTTTTCTTTGGATCAGACTGATATATATCAGCAATTACTTCAAGGTTTAAATCATTTTCTGTTTCAAAAACATTTCCATCATAATATTCTGAGTTAAAAAATCCTCCTCAGTGACAAAACCTTTAGTCAACTGTTCTCCAAAATAATTCATGTCTTGATCTGGATCCTTAAAAAACTCTTCTTCTTCTATTTCTCCTTCATTAGTAATATTATTTTGAAGTGGGGGTGGCACCTTTTGATCCTCAACTTCTCTCCTCTCTCATTGTATGTCATTATTTCTTCTCTCTTTGGGAATGAAACGAGGTGCAAACTATTTTCTGAATTGATTTGCATTATTAGGGTTTATGTCTCCCTCTTGAACGGGCTTATTTGAATTTTTCTCTAATTCCAATTTGTTTAGTTTTCCTGTTAGGATTTTCACTAGTTTTTCCATCTCATCAATCTTACCCTCTACAGAGTGTGATGTTGAAACCATTAGAGCTGCTTCTTTATTACCCTTCCTGTCATAAACTTGTTGAGTTGAGTTTCCCTTCAGTCTATTAGAAGCAAGAATATTAGATTCCACCTCTAATGCTGACTCATGCATATTAAGTAAAGTAATAGGTCTTCTTTCTCTCAAAAGTAGGGAAAAATCATGATTAAAAGCATTAGCATAAGTGAGTTTTGCAAAAGTTCCAGAAGGTTTAATCTCTGCTAGGATTCTACCTTACATTTTATTGAAACCCTTAGAGAAATCATGTTGATGTATTTGTAACTTCGGAATGTATTCATCCGTATTTCTTATGTATTGTAACCCGATGTTTATTCCGGGATGTATTGTAATGTATTTGAGTCATGTCATGCCCTGTTGTTCCGATCGGGAAGTTTCTATAATAATAAATTCATGTCAAGTCATTATGGGTAACCCTCCTATTGGTCAAGGGTTAAAGTCCCCACAGTTGTGGGGCGCTTGGGTTATTAGACACTCCTAGAGATGTCGGCTCTAGTAAGTAATTGTTAAGTGAGGCCGACATGTTGGAGTGCACTTCAAGTGAACGAAATGTTAAATTTTCATATGCTTAACTAAGACATCAGTATATCATTTCATTTTTTCATAATAAAAGCATATAAAACAGGATCACTGAAAGAAACAGTATCACAAGAACAACACAGATTTATCCTGGGAAAACCCTAAAGGGAAAAACCCAGCAAAAGCTTCCTCAATATAGATGCCCCAAAAAGGGAAAAAGGTAAAACCAACAAGGAGATCAAAAACCTAATTCTCCTCATTCTCCAGCAACTCCTCTCCTCCACAAGTGTGCTATTCCAAGTGTATGTATGTCTCAAGTGAGGAGCGCTACACCTATATTTATATTCATCCGTTTACTTAAAGTTTACTCAATTAACATGTCAGCTTAAGTTAACTCATGTAGGCTCAAGTTACACATGTAGGCTCAAGTAACCACACTGGGGTGCTGATGACCCACCTTTACAATTTGAGGGGACTACCTCATGACTCTTATTAGTTCTTCCGATTAGGAGCATCGGGGTACAATGTAATACAAGTGGTTCTCCCGGTTGGACTATCAGGGACCACAAAAGATACATAAAGAATATTCTTCAAAGTTACAATATTTCAACACTCCCCCTTAACGAGAAGGGTATTCTACATCAACAACAACAAGAGTAGAGATAGAGGACATCATCAACATCAGCAGGGCAACACATCTATAAATCATTGGAATCTTTTCAACATCATGTAGTCTTCATCTTCAATCTTCAATCTTCATCATCAACAACATCTTCAGTCTTTGATCAGCAACATCTTCAGCATTTTGATCTTTCAATTAGCAGCGACATTTTCAGCACTTGGACCTTTCGATCAGCAACATCTTCAGCACTTTGACTTGTTCGATCAGCAACAACATCTTCAGCATTTTGATCTTTCAATTTGCAACAACATCTTCAGCACTTGGACCTTTTGATCAGCAACATCTTTAGCACTTTAACTGTTCGATCAGCAACAACATCTTCAGCATTTTGGATCTTTCAATCAGCAACATCTTTAGCACTTTGACTGTCCGATCAGAAACAACATCTTCAGCATTTTGAACTTTCGATCAACAACATCTTCAGTATTTTTGAATTTTCGATCAACAACAGCACCTTGACCATTCGATCAGCAACAACATCTTCAGTACTTTGACCTCTCGATCAGTAGCAACATCATCATCATCATATTCTGATCTGTCGATCATAATCATCATCACATTCTGATCTTTTGATCAGAAACATCATCATCATACTCTGATCTTTCGATCAGAAACATCATCAACATACTCTGATCTTTCGATCAGAAACATCATCATCATACTCTGATCTTTCGATCAGAAACACCATCATCATAGTGCGTCATCATCATACTCTGATCTTTTTGATCAGCACGTCATCATCATCATCAGCAACAACCTGCAATCCACAACTCAAAGACAAAAATTCTTTGGATCAATTTTGGACTTAAAGTCCAGGGATGATACAATCCCACCACATTCTCGACAACCTAAGTTATCGGATTGATTACGGGAGAATCAGTCCCCATCACTTTAGGACTAATTCCAAGGACGATGCAATCCTACCACATTCTCGACGACCGAAGTCACCGGATACAATTACGGGATAATCACTCCCTATCACTTTAGGACTTGAGTCCAAGGATGATGCAATCCTACCACATTCTCGAGGACCGAAGTCACCGGATACAATTACGGGATAATCCCTCCCTATCACTTTAGGACTTGAGTCCAAGGATGATGCAATCCTACCACATTCTCGACGACCGAAGTCACCGGATACAATTACGGGATAATCACTCCCTATCACTTTAGTACTATGTCCAAGGATGATGCAATCCTACCACATTCTCGAGGACCAAAGCCACCAGATCTATTATGGATAGATGTCCC
>LPNX010188831.1:52891-83126 GCA_001517045.1 Pseudotsuga menziesii | reverse complement strand
GAACCCTAACTTGGAGAGAACATATCTCCTGGAATACAGCGAATCTGAGGATGAATTTTGGACACAGTGTTCATCAGGATTTTATCTTCGGCCCCTGCAAATTTCAGCTCCTGATCCTTCACCAATCTCGCAATATAGTGAATGTTCCAAAACGTAGCAGTTTTAGTATTTAGGGTTTTTCTAGCTCGGGGTCAAACTAGGGTTTGACTTTCCCAGAGATTCACCCAACCAAAAATATTGATCCAGGTCTCTAAACTTCGATTTTTATGAGGAGAACAATCCTATGCTAGTCTCACTCAAAAATTCATCTTCTGTAGAAAGCCGTAATTTCCACATTGAAAATTGAAAATGCTCGGAATCGAATTCTGCTTCGACAGAACGATGCACCCTTCAAAGGAGAGTCAGCCTAGCCTTCTTTTGCTGATTGATTGTGGAGAGAGAACCAAAAAATAAGAATCCCTAGCTTCTGTAACTTGTGAAATCTTTCCTATTCAGGTTAGCTCTGATACCATGTTAAATTTTCATATGCTTAACTAAGACATCAGTATATCATTTCATTTTTTCATAATAAAAGCATATAAAACAGGATCACTGAAAGAAACAGTATCACAAGAACAACACAGATTTATCCTGGGAAAACCCTAAAGGGAAAAACCCAGCAAAAGCTTCCTCAATATAGATGCCCCAAAAAGGGAAAAAGGTAAAACCAACAAGGAGATCAAAAACCTGATTCTCCTCATTCTCCAGCAACTCCTCTCCTCCACAAGTGCGCTATTCCGAGTGAGTGTGTATGTCTCAAGTGAGGAGCGCTACACCTCTATTTATATTCATCCGTTTACTTAAATTTTACTCAATTAACATGTCGGCTTAAGTTAACTCATGTAGGCTCGAGTTACACATGTAGGCTCAAGTAACCACACTGGGGTGCTGATGACCCACCTTTACAATTTGAGGGGACTACCTCATGACTCTTATTAGTTCTTCCGATTAGGAGCATCGGGGTACAATGCAATACAAGTGGTTCTCCCAGTTGGACCATCGGGGACCACAAAAGATACATAAAGAATATTCTTTGAAGTTGAAATATTTCAACACGAAAGAATATAAATAGAGAGTGAGAGCCTCTCTATTTATCACTTGAAACACTCACACTCACTCATTGGGGTGCATGAGTGAGAGGAGAAGCTCTCTCAGTGTGTGAGAGAGAGACTCCTGCTGTCGGGAGATCATCTTACTGTTTTGGGGCTTTTACTGTTTTGGTGCTGATTCTATCTCTGAGGAAGTTGCGGGGTTTTCTCCTTTATGGTTTCCCCGAGGAAAACTCTTTGTGTCTCTTGTCTCTTGTGATGTGCTTATGTTTTATTGTTGTGCTTGTTATTCTCTCAGTGAAAAGATCCTAAGATCATAATGCTAGCTTATATGATGAAAAACTAACATGGTATCAGAGCTAACCTGAGAAGAAGACATTGTACAGCTGCAGAAGCTAGGGATTTCTAATTTTTTGGTCTCTCTCCACAATCCATCAGCAAAAGTATGCTAAGCTGACTCTCCATTGAAGGGTGCATCTTTTTGTCGAAGCGGAATTCGATTCCGAGCATTTTCAGTTTTCGATGCGGAAATTAGGGATTTCTACAGAAGAGGAATTTTTGAGTGAGACCAGCATAGGATTGTTCTCCTCATCAAAACCAAAGTTTAGAGACCTGGATCGAGAAATTTGGTTGGGTGAAACTCTGAGAAAGTCAAACCCTAGTTTGACCTCGAGCTAGAAAAACCCTAAATACTAAAACTGCTAAGTTTTGGTACATTCGCTATATTCTGATATTGGTGAAGTATCAGAAGCTAAAAATTGCAGGGGACGAATATAAATACCTGATGTACACTGTGTCCAAAATTTCAGCCTCAGATTCTCTATATTCTGGGAGATATCATCTCTCCAAGTTAGGGTTCCAGCCTCTTCTAGAATTCATTCCTCAACAGGACACCTGGGGAGAATTGCAATATCTTGGGATACAGAGGTCCAAATGGAATTAATGAATATGTTCTAGAAAGGGAACGGACTTTAATTTTTGTGGTCCAAATATCAGACTCAGAAGATCAACCAGTGACACGTGGCATGTCGTACAACTTCAATGTTCTGAACAGTCCTGTAACAGGTCACCTTGGGAAAAGGATCATAAATCCCAAATGGTGAAACCAATTCTGATGAAACCTATGGTTTTAGATCAGGGACATGCGAGGTTACCTCAGTACGAATATTCAGATATAGAGGAATAGTAATTTCAGATATATCACAGAAATAGTAACAGACATTTCTACAAAAGAAATTGGAAATCTAGGGCTTCCTGTCCCGGGAGCTTCCCTCCATTGTTTTCAGAAAAGGAGTACATTGGACAGCTCCATTTGAAGAGATCTATCTATCTATCCATTAAGATATGAAATATTCCAAGTTTTGAAAATTAGGGTTTCTGTGACAAACCCTAGATCAGCCAGCTCCAGAACCAAGACAGACACCTCAAATCGGTAAGATCTAATCCTTTGCTATTTTCATTTGAGGTTCTCATTTCAAAGTGATCTATCGCATCAGCTTGATGATAAGCTTGGTGAAGTTGACAAATTCCAAGCCTAGAAGTATATGATCTCTCTGAAGAAAATGGATTGGACACCTACATGAGTATAGAGGTTCCAGTTTCAGAGGGAGATGTGGCTAGAAGCCTTTCACAAGAATAATTTGGTCAAGGCCAAGAAGATCATGGTTGATTCAGTCATGGATCAAATTGTACTACAAGTGTCTTCCCTAAAGACACCGAAGATGTTTGATTCCTTGACCAAGCTATTTGAAGGGAAGAACATACATCAGAATATGACCTTAATAAACTAGTTGAAGGAAGTGAAGATCCATAATACGAAGACCATGTAGTCATAAGGGTATCTCAAATCAAAGAACAACTTGAAGCGGAAAAAGAAGAAGTGAAGAATTCATAAGTGGTGATGGCCACCTTGAATGGACTCCTAGGATCATGTGATTCATTCATGCGAGGAATATGTGCCAGAAGGAAGTGATTACTTTCAGCAGACTTTGGGAAGAAGAAGAAGGTCTACCCATAAGAAGAAAATATAAGATCAGGCTCTCACCATCCAAAGAAGATCCCTCAAGCAATGAGGAATACAAAGGACTCAACTCTAGAAGAACCTCTTATCCATCCTAGCATTTGTATAAGAAACGATGCTATCATGAATGAAGAAGATGATGAAGCTGAAGACTCAAGAAGGAGTATACCCATGAAACAAATAAAGATAAGTATTCAATTGTCATTTCATAATATTGTTTTGTTATGCATTTGTTTATATTCAGTTGATGTATCATGCATGATAGGATGTTTGCATTAACGAAAGTATACTACTAATATGCATGTGATGGGTAAGTAGCTCATGGTCCTATACAACTCTCCATTGCTACTTATCTAGAATGAAACCTCTTTGCTGAGATATTGGATTAGAGCACAATCGCAATGTTGTCCTGGTAGAGATGGAAGGCATCTAGAAAGTTTCAATGAGATATGGATGAATGTTGTATTGGATAAAGTAGTTGCATGATTATATATTTATGCATAAGAACTTGCCAGTATAAATATTCCTTATGAAATGTTTCTAACCATACAAATGCATTTGACTTGTAGGAAAGATCGCATACACAATCGCCTATAAGCAAAGAAGAATGAAGACTTGTTCCGAAGAACAAGTGGCGACAGTTCAAAGACAAAGAATAGTATGACGAGTGCAGCGACATCATTAATATAGAACCTTCAAGCTATGAATAAGTAACCAAGAAGAAAGGGAAGACCAATTCAAGAAGAATGATGTCTAGGATGCAGTGTCGACACATGAAGAGAAGTTCATAGTTCCATCATGCAGTAGATGGAAACATCGTGGGATACAAAGCAAGATTCATAGCACGAGGCTTCTCACGAAAAGAAGGTCTAGACTACGAAGAGACATTTGCAGCCAGTAAGAGTTTAAACACATATATGATGAGCTTGATGAAGATCTTAACCTTTGCTACAAGGTTGAAGATGCAATTCTATACACTAGATGGTCACATAGAATATTAGTAGCATAGGAAGCTACTTGTCACTCCGGTACAGAATGTTTCAGTGCATAGAGTACGAAAGATAGAGGGAGTATGATGCTTTGCTTCAGAGGGAGTGACTACAGAATATCCTAAGGATCGACATGGTACAACAAGATGGATAGATGACTAATGAATTTAGGCTTTACTTAGAGTAAAGCAGATTCCAACCTTTACTACAAGGTTGGGGATGGCAACCTAGTGATGCTTCTACTATATGTAGATGATCTATTTGTGACAAGTACGGATGGGTTGATTGCTAATACGAAGAGAAAGCTTGCTGCTGAGTTCGAAATGAAGGACTTGGGGATGATGCATTACTTTCTAGGTATGGAGGTGTGGCAGAGTGTAGATGGAATCTTCCTTGGACAAGGGAAGTATGCAGTAGAGATCCTGAAGAGGTTTGGGATGATGGACTGCAAGGCTATGACCACACCTATGGCATCGAACCTGAATCTATTGAGTGATGCTTCATCAGAGTCAGTTGATGCTATGATGTATCATCAGATGATTGGGTCATTGATGTACCTGACGAACACAAGACTAGATATTTGCTTTTCCGTGAACACCTTGAGCTAGTTTCTAACATATCTGAGACATGTTCACTTGACTACTACAAAGCATATTCTGAGGTACCTGAAGGGTACAGTTGATTATGGACTCAAGTACGATGTGAATCAAAAGATTAACCTGGAGGGTTATGTTGATTCAGATTGGGCAGGCAGTGCCATCGACAGAAAGAGTACTTTAGGGTGTTTCTTCAGTATGGGATCAGGTGTGATCTCTTGGTTTAGCAGGAAGAAATCCTGTGTGGCACTGAGTACAACTGAAGTAGAGTATGTCGCAGCTTGTTTAGCTAGTTGTGAGGTAGTATGGCTACATAATCTACTGTCTGATATATTTGATCTCTAGTTGGATGCTACTTGTATACATTGTGACAACCAGAGTTGTGTGAAGTTTTCATAGAATCCAGTGTTCCATGACAAGTCGAAGCATATCGAGATCAAGTATCACTATATCAGGGATATGGTACAGAGGGGAGTAGTAAAGCTCCAATATGTTGCGATGGAGGAACAGATAGCTGATGTATTGACAAAGCCATTGGCTAGGCTAAAGTTCAAGTACTTCAGGGAGAAGCTTGGTGTTCTCTAGATCGAGGTTTCCTCCAAGGGAAAGTGATGAGTCCCAAAGCCATTCTGACGAGTAGGTCAGATATAAGGGCTGAGCCATTCTGTCATGGTGAGAGGATTGCAAAGCCATTGGCTAGGATGAAGTTCAAGTACTTCAGGGAGAAGCTTGGTGTTCTCCAGATCAAGGTTTCCTCCAAGGGAAAGTGATGAGTCCCAAAGCCATTCTGACGAGTAGGTCAGATATAAGGGCTGAGCCATTCTATCATGGTGAGAGGATTGGTTCCTTCCATGTTAGATATGAGTGTTGAGATTCATAGCCATTCTGATGAGTAGGTCAGATATAAGGGCTGAGCCATTCTATCATGGTGAGAGGATTGCTTCCTTCCATGTCAGATATAAGTGCTGGCCATTCTGTCAAGTAGGACAGATGTAAGGGAAACTGCCATTCTGGGAATGGAGGCACCTGGTCAGTTACCAGGACAACTTAGTCTAGGACTGAGAAGCCATTCTGATGTGATAGAGGGATGTGTTCCCACTTGATCAGATGTAAGGGCTGAACCATTCTTTCATGGCTAAAGGATTAGGTTCCTTCCATGTCAGATGTGAGTGTTGTGCCATTCCGACATGGTGAGAGGATTGGTTCCTTCCATGGTCGGATGTAAGGGCTGTGACATGGTGAGAGGATTGGTTCCTTCCATTGTCAGGTATATGTAGATGTCACATCTGGTATGAAAAAGGACCAGCTCTGTGATGCCTCATCTAGTTTGAAAAAGGACTAGCTCTGGGAAGACTCATCTAGTTTGAAAAAGGACTAGCTCTGTGTAGATGCCACATCTGGTATGAAAAAGGACCAGCTCTGTGATGCCTCATCTAGTTTGAAAAAGGACTAGCTCTGGGAAGACTCATCTAGTTTGAAAAAGGACTAGCTCTGTGTAGATGCCACATCTGGTATGAAAAAGGACCATCTCTGTGATGCCTCATCTAGTTTGAAAAAGGAATAGCTCTAGGAAGACTCATCTAGTGTGAAAAAGGACTAGCTCTGAGTAGCTGCCTCATCTGGTATGAAAAAGGACCAGCTCTGACATGATACATCTAGTATGAAAAAGGACTGGCTCTGTAGAACTTCCTGTGACGAGAAGAATCATGAGATAGCACCAAGGATGATCCAGATCGAGTGATGATCCAAATCCAGTCCAGTGATGTTGATCCAGATCAAGTGATGATCCAGATCTAGTCCAGCGATGTTGATCCAAATCGAGTGATGATCCAGATCCAGTGATGATGTTCCAGATCCAGTGATGATGTTCCATGATGATCCAGATCGAGAGATGATCCAGATCCAGTGAAGATGACTTGAAGATGAAGATGAATTGAAGACTCAGAAGTCCTAAGATGCAGATGACGAGATAATCCAGTTGATACAGAGAAGAAGACCAGTGCTGAAAATTGTGTCAAAAGAATACCTTCCTAGTTAAGAGGGAGTGTTGATGTATTTGTAACTTCGGAATGTATTCATTCGTATTTCTT
This sequence comes from Pseudotsuga menziesii, assembly GCA_001517045.1. Classification (NCBI taxonomy): domain Eukaryota; kingdom Viridiplantae; phylum Streptophyta; class Pinopsida; order Pinales; family Pinaceae; genus Pseudotsuga; species Pseudotsuga menziesii. Next base: position 76,343 of record LPNX010188831.1, on the reverse strand, counting down.
ATGTATTGTAACCCGATGTTTATTACGGGATGTATTGTAATGTATTTGAGTCATGTCATGCCCCGTTGTTCCGATCGGGAAGTTTCTATAATAAGAAAGTCATGTCAAGTCATTGTGGGTAACCCTCCTATTGGTCAAGGGTTAAAGTCCCCACAGTTGTGGTGCGCTTGGGTTATTAGACACTCCTAGAGATGTCGGCTCTAGTAAGTAATTTTTAAGTGAGGCCGACATGTTAGAGTGCACTTCAAGTGAACGAAAAAATATAAATAGAGAGTGAGAGCCTCTCTATTTATCATTTGAAACACTCATACTCACTCATTGGGGCGCATGAGTGAGAGGAGAAGCTCTCTTAGTGTGAGAGGGAGAGACTGCTGTTGTCGGGAGATCATCTTACTTTTTTGGTGCTGATTCTATCTCTGAGGAAGTTGCGGGGTTTTCTCCTTTATGGTTTCCCCGAGGAAAACTCTTTGTGTCTCTTGTCTCTTGTGATGTGCTTATGTTTTATTGGTGTGCTTGTTATTCTCTTAGTGAAAAGATCCTAAGATCATAATGCTCGCTTATATGATGAAAAACTAAGAAATCAGCTATAGTTTCATCTTTCTTCCTTCTTAGAGCTCCCAAATCTGTAATGTAATATGTGTGATCCTTAGTATCACCCCATTGTCTCATGAAAGATCCTGAAGCTCTTCTATTATAGTAATAGAGTTTGTTGGAAACTCTCTGAACCTTCTTATGACCTCTCCATCTATACTCTGTACGAACATCCTCATCCACACATATTTTGCCTCAATATTCTGATTATCTGCATAGCTGATAAAAGCATCCCAATGCTCCTCAGCTGTGGTCTCACCTTTTCCATTAAACTTAGGTAATTATTTTTGGTAATCTCCACCAGGGAGAGCATTTAAGGGTTGAGGTAAAACTAGGGGTGCATACCTAGCTGCCACCATTCGATCCATCATATCTAATGGTTGATTTTGGGCTACCATCTTTAAGTTGATTGGTTTAGAAGAAGAAAAAACTTGACTAGGACTTGGCTGAAAAGGACTCTTACCAACTTTGAGATGAAATAAAAGGATTTTCCAGGAGACAAGGTCTTTGCTTTTTTGAAATATTGAGGATCAGTAAAAAATTGAAAAATTACTAACAGGGATTGTAGGTTTCAACCAGGATGAATCTTGTTCCTCTTCCTTTGAAACAGAAAAAGGTGACAATAAGTCTATTTGATCAGGGTTACATAAGGTTGGAGATGAATAGGACCTTTTGATTTTCCTAGCTGCTTTTAGAATTTTCTCTGGGTCTAAGACACCTAGTTGTAAATGTGAACTAGGTCTACTTCTTGTTCCAACTCCTTTAGTAGCCACTATGAAATATTTGGTGAAATGTAGTCTTTTAAATTTTTCTGGTTTAAGTCCACCTCTCAAAACCAGTTAAATGATGAGTAAACCAGGGAAAGTATGATTTCAGCTTCATCCCCGACAACGGTGCCAAAGATGTTAATGCCATAAATTGTTCTCAGACTACTAAAGAAAAATCCAACACAATCTCATAAAACAAAATACAAAATTAAGTAAAACAAGTTTCTTTTAGGGTTTTGGTTGTGCAGTTTGTAAACAAGAGGGTAAAAACTTCACAAGGCTAAGGCAACCACTAAATCATGCAACAATGGCATACTGAGATGTATCATATATGAAGCATAAACTAGGACAACATAAGCACATTACTAAATTTCATCCACAACTCACAAGCATTTCATGAGAAAAACATTAAACAAGAAATGAATTTATAAACTAATTGATTAAACCAATCAGAAATGAAACAAACATATAAGATAAACAGGGCTTATAGTTTTCATATATACCATAATCAATAATTCAAAATACATAAGAGTTTCTGACACTTAGCTCTGTAAACAGCAGCTTGATAGCCTCCCCTTGTACAAAAATTCGAACCCTTAGTCTTTCTTCAGACTTACTTTTATCTTACTTCCCCAAAAACAGTTACATAACCCAAAAAACTGCTTTTTAGGTCATACTACTGAATTACTCAATAAAAATAAAGTTATACATATTAAACTAATCTTTTTCAAAGACTAACTAATAACCACTATTTTTTAAAGTACTTTACAAATCCTTAGCAACCTCTGCCAAAAGAGTTATCCTTCCAAATATTGAGTCTTCTTTCTTGTTTTCTGATGATCAGCTTCCAGGTCTTTGACTCTTTTTGAAAGCTCCTGATTTTGCTATCTTAGGTCTCGAATAGTCTACTTCACTTCTGCATACAGACTTTGTGTATGTCTTTTCTTTTTCAAAGCTTCCTTAGAAACCACAATTAACTCTTGATAATGGCTATTTACCTCCTCTAAATCCTCTCTTAGTCTTCTGTTAGCAGCTACTAACCCCTCATTGGTTTCATGCAGGTATTCTATCTGATATTTGTATTGTTTAATACTTCTCTGCAAATTTTCATTCTCTGAACCAATGCACTTCCCTTCTGAAACTAGAAGCATTTCTTCTGTCATCTAAGGGATCTTCAATTTCTTAAAAATCTCTTCATCCTCCTCTAGTTGCTCTGTCATAGCTACAGGAACCCCTAAAACTTCATTAACTTCAAAACTGAATTGGGCTGATGGTTCTGCAACTTTTTCTTTCTCTGTATAAAAACCTGTTAAGACTAAATGTTGTTTCTTCGAATCATCTTGATGATGGTCTAAGACTACTTTCTTTTGAACTTTCTTAAAAATTTCTGAGATTTTGGTTTCTGTGAAGGCTAACTTATCCTCTGAAATAATATGCTTCTTACCCTTCATCTCCTTTACATTTAAATCTTCATTTTCTTCTGACTCTTCTTGAGATGAAGAGTCTTCTATCACTGTAAATTTCTCCTAAGCTAACTTAGGGTTTAGCAATTTTTTCTTATTCAATCGTAATTTTTTCTTGGTTCTAGTATTAGGCCTCCAACCTACCCCAATTTCTCCCAACATACTCAAAGTTTTTCCTTGATGTTTGATAGATTCTAGCTGAACTACTTTTCTTTTGATTCCTCGTGACCTTACCCCTTCTTCAGACTGTTCTTGTAAATATGGTTCAGTTTCAACCTTCGCTTCATCAAACAATGGACTTTCCTTATCTTCTAATTGTACACCAATAGAGACTTGTTCCTATTCTATCAAACTTCCATCTACTTGTTGGTTTGCTTCTTCATGAAGACTATCTTGTACATGCTACAAATCCTTCATTTCTTCCTTTGATATTTCTTCTTTCTCAATATTAGTCTGTTGTTCATCTTCAACATTTTCATCTCTTTGGGTCACAGTCTTTCTTGGGACATTATCTTCTTCTACCTCGACTATGACCTTTTTCTTCAATTTCTTGACTAAATTATGTCCTTTATTCAGCTTCCTTCTCTGAGCTTGGTCTTCTTTCTTAGATTGAAACTCAAACCAAAATAGAAAATAATCCCATGTTTTCTCCTTCTTTTGAAGCATAGTACTTATGATTAGCTTTATTAGACCATGATGAAATATAGACTGTTTAGTATGGTCTTGATGCTCCTTTACCCTACTGGACATCTTTTGCAGACTTTTAAGGAAAAATAAAGGAAGTTTCATCTTTTCTTCATGATTAAGATGCTGCAAAAACCTGAAATGATACTTAAATACAAATGCATATCTTCCTTCACAAGTTACATACATTTGTAGAATCTTTATTGGTTCTCTGGATCCACTCTGTTTTGAACTTCTAGATATGTACTCCTTTACCCCAGTCTACAACCACATTTGGAAGCAAGTAACTCTATGAATCAAATGTAAAAGGTGCCTTCTTGAACCAATATTCACCTTCATCAGGGATCCCTATAGCCTCTGCTATTAGTTCTCTGGTCAGCTCAATCTTTAGGGTGTTAAAGGTAATAATATCTTTATCTAATCCCTAAGAAAACTTATATGAAACCTCTGTGTGATGTCCATCAATCTTCTCAAAATAGTTTAACCATCCTACTTCTAAAAATAATCTTGCACAGACAGGGAATGCTTGAAACCAAGACATATCTGAGGGTTTAGCTTTGTTTGTTTTCCCACTCCTCTTCATTCTGGATAATTGAACTTAAAAAATTGCTTCCTTCAGTAAAGAACTTAATTCTATTCAAATCTTGGCAATTTTAAACAGTCAATCATATGTTGAGAAAACTAAACCCTTGAGCTGAATTTTATGTATCAAACCGATAAGTCTTTCAACTCTATTGACAGAGAAAATTCGGCATTGAGCGAAAATTTAGTTTATATACAAGCATCCTTAGTTATTATCCATAATTAAATTTCTGTCAATGTGAACTCGGATACATGGAATATGATAGTAGTTCGCCTCATACCTGTCTGAATAATGGATTCAATTGCTGGACATATGCTTCCCTGTCTTCCCAGGTGTCCAATTTCATTCTCAAGTCTTTCTCTGATCGCCATGACAGTGCTAAAACAGTTACCCTAAAAACCCCTAAATTTCTGAACTTCTTCAATCTTCAATCCAAACTGCCTGAACTTTTCCATGACTTCTATGGTTTTCATGCATTTCAGGAGATGCGTAGCTAGTGGTGAAGTTTCCTCATCGTGCATTATTATTAACATTCCACTACTCTGTATCTCATAATTTCCAAACCACCACAACTCACCCAAATGATTCCTTACTTAAACTCAACACTTGTCACAATTATTACTCTGGCCAAAAAACACGTATCAAACTCATTGACAGGTGTTAAAGACCTCTCCTATGCGCGAATTTTGAAAATTCAGAGCCAAAATCATGATTTTTCAAATTGCACGATTTTCTTGTAGCGCGCATGTTTAACTTTTCTGAGCTTGTGCTACAAGAATACCTGTTTTAATGATCTTCAAAGCAACACTCACAGCAAAGGGTTAAACTTTGGTTAAATGGATTTAAATAAAACCTTATGATAATTTTTAGAACCTTTAAGTCATATAAACATCCTACAAGCCCCTAAAAACTATAAGTTTCATTAAATAAAAACAAAATTGGAAAAAACCTATGAAGTAAATTATAAATATAAGCATAAAATCAAAGAGAATTTAAAGGAACCTAAAGTCCAAACTCAAAAATGAATGAAAAACCATGTTTTAAAAAACAAGCAAATGCTTTAGAATGAAAAAAAAACAGGCTATAACATGAGCCAATTTTTATGAAATTTGGATCTATTTTAGCTCCCGTTCAATGATGGTCAAACCAAGGTTGAAAATATGCACTTTTGTTGACTTTCTCAGAATTACATTTTGAAAGTGGATTTAGGTACCCATTTGAGAGATAAGCATGGAAACAGTTTTTATGAGCTTTGGAGCTATTTTCGCCCTCTTTCAAGTATAGTGAAACCAAGGTTGAAAATAATCACTTTTGTCTACTTTCTCGGAATTGAAATTTAAATGTAGATTTAGATACCCATTTGAGAGTTAAGCATGGACACCTATTTTTATGATATTTGGATCTATTTTGGTCCTTGTTCAAGGTTGGTCAAACCAAGGTTTAAAGGATGCAATTTTGTTGACTTTCTTGAAATCGAGTTTTGAAAGTGGATTGAGTTACCCATTTGAGAGATAAGCATGGAAAACTATTTGTATTGGATTTGGAGCTATTTTGGGCTGCGTTGAAGGCTGGTCAAAATAAGGTTTAAAATATGAACTTTTGAGAGAGAAGCACGGACAAATATTTTTATGAGATTTGGAGCTATTTTAGCCTCCGTTCAAGGTTGGTCAAACGAAGGTTGAAAAGATGCACTTTTGTCGAATTTCACGTAATTGAGTCTTGAAAGTAGATTTAGGTACCCATTTGAAAGATAAGCATGGACACCTATTTTTATGAGATTTGGAGCTATTTTGGGCCTCGTTAAAGGTTGGTCGAGCCAAGCTTGAAAATATGCACTTTTTTCGACTTTCTCATAATTGAATTATTAAATTAGATTTAGATACCCATTTGAGAGATACGCATGGGAAACTATTTTTATGAGATTTGGAGCTATTTGTGCCCTTGTTCAAGGTTGTTCAAACCAAGGTTGAAAACATGAACTTTTTCGACTTTCTTGGAATTGACTTTTAAAAGTGAATTTAGATACCCATTTGAGAGATAAGCATGGAATCCCATTTTCATGATATTTGTATCTATTTTGGCCCTTGTTCAAGGTTGGTCAAACCAAGGTTGAAAATATGCGCTTTTGTGGACTTTCTCAGATTGAAATTTTAAAGTTGATTTAGAAACCCATTTCTGAGATAATCATGGACACCTAATTTTATGAGACTTGGAGCTATTTTGGTCCTTGTTCATTGTTGGTCAAACCAAGGGTGAAAAGATGCACTTTTGTTGACTTTCTTGGAATTGAGTTTTGAAAGTGAATTTAGGTACCCATTCAAGGTTGGTCAAACCAAGGTTGAAAATTTTTACTTTTATTGACTTTCTTGGAATTGAGTTTTGAAAGTGGATTTATGTACCAATTCTATAGATAAGCATGGGCACCTATTTTTATGATATTTGGAGATATTTTGGCCCTCGTTTAAGGCTAGTCAAAGCAAGGTTGTAAATATGCACTTTTGTCGACTTTCTTGGAATTGAAATTTTAAAGTAGATTTAGATACCCATTTGAGAGATAAGCATGGACACCTATTTTTATGAGATTTGGAGCTATTTTGGCCCTCTTTCAAGCTTGAAAATATGCACTTTTGTCAACTTTCTCGGAATTGATTTTTGAAAGCGTATTTAGGTACCCATTTGAGAGATAATCATAGACATCTATTTTTATGACATTTGGAGCTATTGTGGCCCTCGTTCAAGGTTGGTCAAACCAAGGTTGAAAATAAACATGGACACCTATTTTTATGAGATCTGGAGTGATTTTGGCCATCGTTCAAAGTTCATCAAACCAAGGTTGAAAATATGCACTTCGGTTGACTTTATCAAAATTGACTTTTGGAAGTGGATTTAGGTACTCATTTGAGAGATAAGCCTGGACACATATTTTTATGAGATTTGGAGCTATTTTGGTCCTCGTTCAAGGTTGGTCAAACCAAGGTTGAAAATATGCACTTTTGACAACTTTCTCGATATTGAAATTTTAAATTAGATTTAGATACCCATTTGGGAGATAAGCATTGACACCTATTTTTATGAGATTTGGAACTATTTTGGCCCTCTGCCAAGGTTGGTCAAACCAAGGTTGAAAAGATGTACTTTTGTCGACTTTATTGGAATTGAGTGTTGAAAGTGTATTAAGGTACGCATTTTAGAGAAAAGCATGGGCACCTATTTTTATGAGATTTGGGGCTATTTTGGCCCTTGTTCCAGGTTGGTTAAACCAAGGTTGAAAATATGCTATTTTGTTGACTTTATCATAATTGAGTTTTGAAAGTGGATTTAGGTACCCATTTGAGAGATAAGTATGGACACCTATTTTTATGAGATTTGGAGCTATTTTGGCCCTCGTTCAAGGTTGGTCAAACCAAGGTTGAAAATATGCACTTTTATTGACTTTCTCATAATTGAGCTTTAAAAGTGGATTTAGGTACCCATTTGAGATATAAGCATGGACACGTATTTTTATGAGATTTGGAGCTATTTTTTCCCTTGTTCAAGGTTGGTCAAACCAAGGTTTAAAATCTGCACTTTAATGGACTTTCTCAGAATTGAGTTTTGAAAGTGGATTTATGTACCCATTTGAGAGATAAGCATCGACACTTATTTTTATGAGATTTGGAGCTATTTTGGCCCTCGTTCAAGGCTGATCAAATCATGGTTTAAAATATGCACTTTTCTTGACTTTCTTAGAATTGAGATTTGAAAATGGATTTAGGTACCCATTTGAGAGATAAGCATGGATGCCTATTTTTATGGGATTTGGAGCTATTTTGGCCCTTTTCAAGGTTGTTCAAGCCAAGGTTTAAACTATGCACTTTTGTCGACTTTCTCGGAATTAAGTTTTTAAGGTGGATTTAGGTATCCATTTTAGAAATAAGAATGGACACCTATTTTAATGAGATTGTGAGCTATTTTGGCCCTCGTTCAAGGTTTTTCAAACCAAGGTTTAAAATATGCACTTTTGTTGACTTTCTCATAATTGAAATTTTAAAGTATATTTAGATACACATTTGAGAGATAAGCATGGACACCTATTTTTATGAGATTTGGAGCTATGTTGGCCCACGTTTAAGGTTGTTCAAACCAAGGATGAAAATATGCACTTTTTTTGAATTTATCAGAATTGAGATTTGAAAGTGGATTTAGGTACCCATTTAGATAGATAAGAAGGGACACCTATTTTTATGGGTTTTCGAGCTATTTTGTCCCTCTTTCAAGGATGGTCAAACCAAGGTTGAAAATATGAACGTTTGTCAACTTTCTCAGAATTGAGTTTTGAAAGTGGATTTAGGTATCCATTTGAGAGAGAAGCATTAACACCTATTTTTATGGTATTTGGAGCTATTTTGTCCATTTTTCAAGGCTGGTCAAATCAAGGTTGAAAATATGCACTTTTGTTGACTTTCATGGAATTGAAATTTTTAAGTAGATTTAGATACCTTTTTTAGAGATAAGCATGGAAACCTATTTTTATGAGATTTGGAGTCCCTCGTTCAAGGTTTGTCAAGCAAAGGTTCAAAAGATGTACTTTTGTCGACTTTCTCAGAATTGAGTTTTTAAAGTGGATTTAGGTAGTTGTTTGAGATATAACCATGGACACCCATTTTTATGAGATTTGGATCTATTTTGGCCCTCATTCAAGGTCGGTCAAACCAAGGTTGAAAATATGCAATTTTGTCGACATTATCAGAATTGAAATTTTCAAGTAGATTTAGATACCCATTTGAGAGATACTCATCAACATATACTTTTATGAGATTTCGAGCTATTTTGGCCCGCGTTCAACGTTGGTAAAACCAAGGTTGAAAATATGCACTTTTCTCGACATTATTAGAATTGAATTTTGAAAGTGGATTTAGCTACCCATTTGAGAGATCAGCATTGACACCTATTTTTATGAGATTTGGAGCTATTTTGGCCCTCATTTAAGGTTGGTCAAACCAAGGTTGAAAATATGCACTTTTGTCGAAATTCTCGGAATTGAAATTCTAAAGTAGATTTAGATACCCATTTGAGAAATAAGCATGGACACCTATTTTTATGATGTTTGGGACTATTTTGGCCCTCGTTCAAGGTTGGTTAAAGCAAGGTTGAAAAGATGCACTTTTGTCGACTTTCTCGGAAACGAGTTTTGAGAGTGGATTTAGGTACCCATTTGAGAGATAAGAATGGACACCTATTTTTATGAGATTTTGAGTTATTTTGGCCTTCGTTCAAGGTTTTTCAAACCAAGGTTTAAAATATGCACTTTTTCGACTTTCTCAAAATTGATTTTGAAAGTGAATTTAGGTACCTATTTGAGAGATAAGCATGGACACCTATTTTTATGAGATTTGGAGCTATTTTTACCCTCATTCAATTTCGGTCAAACCAAGGTTGAATATATGCCCTTTTATCGACTTTCTTAGAATTCAAATTTTAAAGTACATTTAGATACCCACTTGAGAGATAAGCATGGACACCTAATTTTATGAGATCTGGGGCTATTTTGGCCCTCCTTCAAGGTTGGTAAAACCAAGGTTAAAAAGATTTACTTTTTTTTGACTTTCTTGGAATTAAGTTTTGAAAGTGGATTTAGGTACCCATTTGAGAGATAATTATGGATGCCTATTTTTTGTTAGTTTTTCAACATTTAAGCTAGCATTATGTTAGGATCTTTACAGAGAGAATAACAAGTACAACAATCAAAACACAAGAGACAATGAACACAATGTTTTTGATCGGGGAAACCATAAATGGAGAAAACCCCGCAACTTCCTCAAAGATAGAATCACCACAAGATGTAAGACCCCAAAATAGTAAGATGCACTCCCAACAGCAGTAGTCTTCTTCTTCTGTCTAGTCCCAATATTTCCTTCCTCACTAATGCGCCACACTTGAGTGAGTGAGTGATGTGTAGTACAAGTGATAAATAGAGAGAATCTCACTCTTTATTTATATTCTTCCGTTCACTTGAAGTGCACTTAATCATGTCGGCCCAACTTAACAATTACTTACTAGAGCCTACACCTTAATCAGTGTATAATAACTCTAGTGCCCCGAAACTGTGGGGACTTCCACAATGACTTGACAAGACTTGTTTACATTATTAATCCTCCCGATCGAAACATCGGGGCATGACAACATGACTCAAATACATAATAGAAACATATTGGAATAAACATCGGGTTACAATATATAATATACATAAAAGAATACATTCCGAAGTTACATATACATCAACACTCCCTCTTAACTAGGAAGGTATTCTTTCAACACAATTTTCAGCACTGGCCTTCTTCTCTGGATCAACTGGATCATCTTTGTCTTCAAGTCATCTTCGTCTTCAAGTCATCTTCATTATCGGATCTGGATCATCTCTCGATCTGGATCATCATAGAACATCATCATTGGATCTGGATCATCACTGGATCTGGATCATCATCATTGGACTGGATCTGGATCATCACTCGATCTGGATTTGGATCTGGATCATCTCTCGATTTGGATCATCACTGCTGGATCTGGATCATCACTCGATCTAGATCTCTCGAATTCATCATAACTGGATCTGGATCATAGCTCGATCTGGATCATCTCTGGTCATCATCATGTGTGTACTATCTCATCATAGGAAGTTCTACAGAGCCAGCCCTTTTTCATGCTGGTTGTAGGCCTAGTCACCAGGTAGGTCTTCGCCCAACACTTACATCTGACCTGCTCGTCAGAAAGGCATGCCCAACACTCACATTCACCAGCATGGTAGGCACATCAACTACCATCTGTGAAATGGCTCTGCACTTATATCTGACTTACTCGTCAGAAAGGCACACTTCCATCCAGGCGGGAACACATCCTACTCACAGTGATGAAAGGTTTCCACACTTTCACCCAGGATGGAATCACATCCTGCTCACAATGATGGAAGACTTCTATCCAGGCAGGAACACATCCTACTCACAGTGATGAAAGGTTTCCACACTTTCACCCAGGCTGGAATCGCATCCTGCTCATAGTGATAGAAGATTTCTACACTTACATCTGACCTACTCATCAGAAGGGCATGCACTCACATCTGACCTGGTAGGAACTGAATCCTACACCCTCATCAGAATGGCCCCCAATCCTAGACTGAGCTACCTGGTAACTGACCAGGTACCTCCACTCTCCCAGAGAGTGGTAGTTTCCCTTACATATTTCCTACTCGATAGAATGGCCAGCACTCACATCTGACATGGGAGGAACTTAATCCTTTAGCCATGAACAGAATGGCTCAACCCTTACATCTGACCTGCTCGTCAGAATGGCTCTCTCAGTCCCAGACTGAGTGTTCCTGGTAACTAACCAGGTGCCTCCATTCCCAGAATGGCAGTCAACACTCATATCTGACATGGAAGGAACCAAATCCTCTCACCATGACAGAATGGCTCAGCCCTTACATCTGACCATGGAAGGAACCGATCCTCTCACCATGTCAGAATGGCTATGGGTCTCATCTCTTTCTCTTGGAAGGAACCTCGATCTGGAGCACACCAAGTCTCTCTCTGAAGTACTCGAACTTCAGCCTAGCCAATGGCTTCATCAATACATCAGCTATCTGTTCCTCCATCGCAACATATTGGAGCTTCACTGCTACTCTCTATACCATATCCCTGATATAGTGATACTTGATCTCGATATGCTTTGACTTGTCATGGAACACTGGATTCTCTGACAACTTCACGCAACTATGGTTGTCACAATGTATACAAGTAGCATCCAACTGGAGATCAAATATATCAGATAGTAGCTTCCGCAACCATACTACCTCACAACTAGCTGAACAAGCTGCGACATAGTCTGCTTCAGCTGTACTTAGTGCCACATAGGATTGTTGCTTGCTAAACCAAGAGATCACACCTAATCCCATACTGAAGCAACATCCTGAAGTACTCTTCCTGTCGATGGCACTGCCTGCCCAATCTGAATCAACATAACCCTCCAGGTTAATCTTCTGATTCACATCGTACTTGAGCCCATAATCAATTGTAACCTTCAGGTACCTCAGAATATGCTTTACAGCAATCAAGTGAACACTTCTCGGATCTGTCAAGTATTGTCTCAAGGTGTTCACAGCAAAGCAAATGTCTGGTCTCGTGTTCGTTAGGTACATCAATGACCCAATCATCTGACGATACATCGTAGCATCAACCGACTCTGATGAAGCATCACTTAATAGCTTCAGGTTCGATGCCATGGGTGTGGCCATAGTCTTGCAGTCCATCATCCCAAATCTCTTCAGGATCTCTACTGCATACTTCCCTTGTCTAAGGAAGATTCCATCTATACTCTTCCACACTTCCATACCTAGAAAGTAATGCATCATCCCCAAGTTCTTCATCTCGTACTCAGCAGCAAGCTTTCTCTTTGTATCAGCAATCAACCCATCTGTACCTGTCATAAATAGATCATCTACATATAGTAGAAACATCACTAGGTTGCCATATTCAACCTTGTAGTAAAGGTTGGAATCTCCTTTACTTTTGGTAAAGCCCAAACTAGATAGAAAGCTATCAATTCTACCGTACCAGGTCCTAGGTGCCTATTTCAAACCATACAGGGCTTTCTTCAATCTGCATACATGAGACTTTCTGTCATGTGTCTAAAACCCAAGTGGTTGTTCTAAATATACTTCCTCTTCTACTACACCATTCAAGAAGGTAGTCTTGACATCCATCTGGTGTATCTTCCATTTCATCACTGCATCCAAAGCAAGTACTGATCTAATGGAAGTGTATCTGGATACAGGTGCAAAGGTCTCTTCATAGTCTACTCCCTCTTTCTGAGAGAATCCTCGAGCTACAAATCTTTCCTTATACTTTTCAATGCTACCGTCCGCAGCATGCTTGATCTTATAGATCCATTTTGAAGTGACAACCAACTTCCCTTTTGTTCTTGGAACAACATCCCAAACATCATTCTTCATGATCGATTGATATTCTTCGATCATAGCATCCTTCCATTCTTTCTGTTCTGCCGCCTCTTCATAACTGGAAGTTTCTTTATCAATGAAATCACATAGTAAAGCTACATACCCGGAATTGGATCTAGTCCTCTTTCTTTCTCTGTGATTCTCTTCTGGAGCCCCATATCTTTCCGTACCGTGGATAAGTTCACGTACCCAAGCAGGTTTCCTCTTATGAGTATTCTTCTCCAGAGGTGGATCTATAGGTCTTTTTGGTTCCTCGAACTCTCGATCTTCTTCTTGAGCTTCTTTGTCCATGATTGTATCATGACTTCTGGGTACTTCTGCTTCCGCTTCTTTAGGTTCTTCAGCAGGTCTCTTTCTGGATTTGTTGTAAGCTGTGCCTTCATCAAATGTCACATCCCTGCTGATGTCAATATTCTTGTATCCTGGTAAGTAGATTATGTAAGCCTTCGAGCTTTCAGAGTATCCCACAAATATGCCCTTCTTTCCTGAAGGATATAATTTTGTTCTCTTCTCTTTTGGAATATGTATGTACACGGGACAGCCGAATATTCTAAGATGGCTGACTTCTGGTTTCTTGCCAGAGAAGACTTCTTCGGGAGTCTTGTTCTCGAGTACTCTATGTGGAGTACGGTTCTGCACATACACCGCTGTTCTGGTAGCTTCAGCCCAAATATGCATAGGTAGATCTTGATCATGAAGCATAGCTCTTGCAGCTTCCATAATAGTTCTGTTCTTCCATTCTGCAACCCCATTTTGTTGTGGATTATAAGGAGTGGACAACTCCCTCTTAATCCCCAATTCTTTGCATAGCTCCTTGAATTCATTTGAAGTGAATTCTCCACCATTATCTGATCAAATGGTCTTTATCTTCTTTTCAGTATGATTTTTGATCAAGGATTTGAATTAATTGAACTTGCTGAATACTTTATCTTTGTTCTTCATAAAGTAAATCCATGTCTTTCTAGAAAAATCATCAATAAAAGAAACATAGTATGCATACCCGCTAAGTGAGTTTGATGACATAGGACCGCACACATCGGAGTGGATGATTTCTAGAATGCTTTTGGCTTTGCTTTCACTGCTTGGAAATGTCTTCTTTGTATTCTTTCCTTTCGCACATCCTTTGCAGACCCCATCATGTTTAGCTTGAATTTCTGGAATACCTTCGACAGCTTTACTTGCAATAGGTAGTGCTTTGTAATGCACATGTGCAAGCCTTCTATACCAAAGCTCATTTGGCTCTACTATGTCATGGATCAAGGCTTGTTCTGGATGGCCCTTCAATTTGTACAAGCCTCCTTCTTGTTCTCCAATCACTACCGCATCATCGATAGTCTTTCCTTTTGGCCACATGATGACTTGACCATCTACGAATGCCACCCGCATTCCTTTTGCATCTAATGCTGAAATGGATAGAAGGTTCTTCTTCAGTCCTGGCACAAACAATACTTCTTTCATTGTTAGAGACTTACCAGAGTCTATCTTGTATGAAGATTCCCCACTACCTTTTATTGGATATTGGTAGTCATCTCCTAGTTTCACCTTGTGAGGTGATTCATTTTCTGACAGTCTTACAAAATATTCCTTGAATCCCATCATATGTTTGGAAGCACCACTGTCTATGAGCCAATCATCACTTCCATAAGTAATGTTACCTGTGAGAGCTGATATCAGAACATATTCATCCTCACTTGAAGAATCTTCACTTTCATATCTGGATCTCTTTCTGGATGGTTCATCATCCTCTGCAACATGAGCATGATGTCTTCTTTTGCTGCTCTTCTTTACTATCTTCTATTTGTTAGGACAATTCCTTGCATAGTGTCCTACTTCATCACAAGTAAAGCATATGATCCTAGATACATCTCTTCTAGTATTATCTTTGTGAGAGTGCTTACCTTTGAAGTGATGAGTCTTCTTTCTTGATGACTTGGAGTGAGTCTTGGAGCGTACTGTAAGAGCTTGGTCTTCACTACCCATCTTCTCTTCACGAGCTGCTATTCGAGCTTCTTCTTGAGAGCACTCTTCCCATAGTCTGCTAAACTTGACCAACTTCTTTCTTGCACAAATTCCTTGGATGAAAGCATCCCATGTCCTAGGGAGGCCATTCAATGTAGTCATTACAATTTCTGCATTTTCCACTTCTTCATCAATAGCTTCTAATTGTTCCTTGATTTCAGAAACCCTTGTGAAGTAAGACTGGATAGTTTCTGCATTCTGGATCTTCACATTCTTCAGTTGGTTCCTCAGGGTCATCTTCCGATTGATGTTCTTTCCTTCAAAAAATTTGGTTAGGGTATCAAACATAGCTTTAGGTGTCTTGAGAGAGGACACCTATGGGATAAGGTGATCCTTAATAGAATAAAAAATGATCCTCTTTGCCATAACCATCTTCTTCTTATGCAAGGCCTTTGCCTCATCTCCCTCTGGAACTGGAACCTCCTCATGGATGTAGGAGTCTAATTCATTCTCTTCCAGGACCAGGGAGATCCTATACTTCCAGGCTCGGAAGTTATCAGCCCCCTTAAGCTTTTCATCAAGCTTGGTATGATGAGACATATTTAAATAAGAACCTCAAATGGAAATACAAAAGATTTTAGATCTTACCAGGTTCAAGATGTCGGATCTGAAACTTGAGCTGAAATCCTGCAGAGCTGGTTCAGGAGCAAACTAGGGTTTTTCTTTTTCAGAGTTCTGTCCACCCAAATGCCTTCAAATTTGTTCCTAACTTCGATTTTGGGGAGGAGATCAATCCAGGCCTGGGCTCACTAAAAAATTCCTCTTCTATAAAAATCCCTAATTTCCGACCCTAGTGACTGGTCCAAAACTGAAAAACTTCAGAATTGGATTATGTTTCGACAGAAATATGCGCCCTAGGGAGGAGAGTAATTCCACCTTACTTTTGCTGAAAATCTGTGGAGAAAGGTCCACAAACTAGGAAGCCCTAGTTTCCGTAGCTGCACAGTGTCTTCTTCTCAGGTTATCTCTGATTCCATGTTAGTTTTTCAACATTTAAGCTAGCATTATGTTAGGATCTTTACTGAGAGAATAACAAGTAAAACAATCAAAACACAAGAGACAATGAACACAATGTTTTTGATCGGGGAAACCATAAATGGAGAAAACCTTGCAACTTCCTCAAAGATAGAATCACCACAAGATGTAAGACCCCAAAACAGTAAGATGCACTCCCAACAGCAGTAGTAGTATTCTTTTGTCTAGTCCCAGTATTTCCTTCCTCACTAATGCGCCACACTTGAGTGAGTGAGTGATGTGTAGTACAAGTGATAAATAGAGAGAATCTCACTCTCTATTTATATTCTTCCGTTCACTTGAAGTGCACTTAATCATGTCGGACCAACTTAACAATTACTTACTAGAGCCTACACCTTAATCAGTGTATAATAACTCTAGTGCCCCGAAACTGTGGGGACTTCCACAATGACTTGACAAGACTTGTTTACATTATTAATCCTCCCGATCGGAACATCGGGGCATGACAACATGACTCAAATACATAATAGAAACATCCCGGAATAAACATCGCGTTACAATATATAAGAT
This sequence comes from Pseudotsuga menziesii, assembly GCA_001517045.1. Taxonomy (NCBI): domain Eukaryota; kingdom Viridiplantae; phylum Streptophyta; class Pinopsida; order Pinales; family Pinaceae; genus Pseudotsuga; species Pseudotsuga menziesii. Next base: position 59,702 of record LPNX010188831.1, on the reverse strand, counting down.
ACATAAAAGAATACATTATGAAGTTACATATACATCAACATTTTTAAGAGATTTAGAGCTATTTTGGCTTGCATTCAAGGTTGGTCAAACCAAGGTTTAAAATATGCACTTTTCAACTTTCTCGGAATTGAGTTTTGCAAGTGGATTTAGGTACCCATTTGAGAGGTAAGAATGGACAACTATTGTTATGATATTTAGAGCTATTTTAACCCTCGTTCAAGGTTGGTCAAACCTAGGTTGAAAATATGCACTTTTGTCAACTTTCTCGAAATTGAAACTTTAAAGTAGATTTAGATACAGATTTGAAAGATAAGGATGGACAGGTATTTTTATGAGATTTGGAGCTATTTTGGCCCTCATTCAAGGTTGGTAAAACAAAGGCTGAAAAGATGCACTTTTGTCGACTTTATCGAAATGGAGTTTTGTAAGTGGATTTAGGTACCCAAATTAGAGGATTTTTGATGTCTAAAATGGGTTGCAAAAGGAAAATAATAAAATAATATTTATTAATTTTGGAGGAAGAAAGAAAAAAAACTTCTATTTTTGTTTGTAGTTTCAACATATATCCCTGAATGTGGAATTTAATTTTTCATCCAACAACCTCTCCCGCTTGAAATGTGAGTAAACACACAGTGATACATGTCGAAAATACATAAAGAAAAAGTAGTTTTTTTTATGACAAATATGTCAAGTAAACCATTATGGTTGACTCATTTTATTGAAATTCTATTGGTTCTTGAATTCCAACTCACAAGAATTTATTGTTGGCTCATTTTCTTATAAGGCCCATTATATAACCCAAAGTTCCTCTAATGTTTGAGACATAAGCATGTACAACTATTTTTATGAGATTCAGAGTAATTTTGGCCCTCGTTCAAGGTTTGTCAAACCAAGGTTAAAAATATGCACTTTTGTCGACTTTCTCGGAACTGAGCTTTGAAACTTATTTACGTACCCATTTAAGAGATAAGCATGCACACCTATTTTTATGATATTTGCAGTTATTTTTCCCTCATTCAAGGTTGGTCAAACCAAGGTTGAAAAGATCCACTTTTATCGACTTTCTCGGAATGGAGTTTTGAAAGTATATTTAGGTACCCATTCGAGAGATAAGCATGGACACCTATTTTTATGAGATTTGGAGCTATTTTGTCCCTCGTTCAAGGTTGGTCAAACCAAGGTTGAAAATATGAACTTTTCTCGACTTTCTCGGAATTGAGTTTTGATAGTGGATTAGGTAGCCATCTGAGAGATAAGCATGGGCACCTAGTTTTATGAGATTTGGGGTTATAATTTGGCCCTCATTCAAGGTTCGTCAAACCAAGGCTGAGAATATGCATTTTGTAGACTTTGGTGGAATTGAAATTTTAAAGTATATTTAGATAGCCATTTGAGAGATAAGCATGGAAACCTATTTTTATGAGATTTGGAGTTATTTTATCCCTCATTCAAAGTTGGGCAAACCAAGGTTGAAAAGATGCACTTTTGTTGACTTTCTCGAAATTGAGTTTTGAAAGTGGATTTAGGTACCCATTTGAGAGATAAGCATGAAAACCTATTTTTATGAGATTTTGAACTATTTTTGCCCACGTTCAAGGTTGGTCAAATGAAGGTAGAAAATATGCACTTTTGTCAACTTTCTCGGAATTGAAATTTTAAAGTAAATTTAGCCACCCATTTGAGAGATAAGCATGAACACTTATTTTTATGAGATTTCGAGCTATTTTTTCCTCTGTTTAATGTTGGTCAAACCAAGGTTGAAAATATGCACTTTTGTCTAATTTCACTCAATTGAGTTTTGAAAGTGTATTTAGGTAACCATTTTAGAGATAAGCATGGACACCTATTTTTATGAGATTTGAAGCTATTTTGGCCCTCATTCAAGGTTGGTCAAACCAAGGTTGAAAATATGAACTTTTTTCGAATTTCTTGGAATTGAGTTTTGAAAGTGGAATTAGGTACCCATTTGAGATATAAGCATGGAAACCTATTTTTATGAGATTTCGAGCTATTTTGTCCCTCGTTCAAGGTTGGTCAAACCAAGGTTGAGAAGATGCATTTTTGTTGACTTTGTCAAAATTGAAATTTTAAAGTAGATTTAGATAGCCTTTTGAGAGATAAGCATGCACACCTATTTTTATGATATTTGAAGCTATTTTGGGCCTCGTTCATGGTTGGTCAAACTAATGTTGAAAAGATACACTTTTGTCGACTTTCTCGAAAGAGAGTTTTGAATGTGGATTTAGGTACCCAATTGAGAGATAATAATGGAAACCTATTTTTATGATATTTGGAGCTATTTTGGCCCTCGTTCAAGGTTGTTCAAACCAAGGTTGGAAATATGCACTTTTATCAACTTTCTCGGAATTGAGTTTTCAAAGTGGATTTATGTACCCATATGAGAGATAAGCATCGACACCTATTTTTATGAGATTTGGAACTATTTTGGCCCTCATTAAAGGTTGGTCAAACCAAGGTTGAAAACATGCACTTTTGTTGACTTTCTCGGAATTGCAATCTTAAAGTAGATTTAGATACCCATTTGACAGATAAGCATGGTTACCTATTTTTATGACATTTGGAGCTATTATGGCCGTAGTTCAAGGTTAGTCAAACCAAGATTGAAAATATAAGCATGGGCACTTATTTTTATGAGAATTGGAGCTATTTTGGACCTTAGTCAAACTTGGTCAATACATGGCCTAAAACGTTGCATTTTTTTCAATTTCTCAAATTTTAAATTTTAAAGTATTTTTAGATACCCATTTGAGAGATAATCATAGAAACCAATCTTTACAAGATTTGTAGCTATTTTGGCCCGATTTCAGGTTGGTCAAACCAAGGTTGAAATGATGCCCTTTTATCAACTTTCTCGGAATTTAGTTTTGAAAGTGGATTTAGGTACCCATTTGAGAGATAAGCATGGACACCTATTTTTATGCATTTTGGAGCTATTTTGGCTCTCGTTCAAGGTTGGTTGAAGAAAGGTTTAAAATATGCACTTTCGTCAACTTTCTCGGAATTGAAATTTTAAAGTAGATTTAGATACCCATTTGAGAGATAAGCATGGACACCTATTTTTATGAGATTTGGAGCTAATTTGGCCCTCGTTCAAGGTTGGTTAAACCAAGGTTGAAAAGATGCGCTTTTGTCAACTTTCTCGGAATTGAGTTTTAAAAGTGGATTTACGTACCCATTTGAGAGATAAGAATCGACACCTATTTTTTTGAGATTTGGAGCTATTTTGGCATTTGTTGAAGGTTAGTCAAACCAAGGTTGAAAATATGTACTTTTGTCGACTTTCTTAGAATTGACTTTTGAAAGTGCATTTAGGGACCCATTTGAGATATAAGCATGCACATATATAATTTTTGAATTGGAGTTATTTTTGCCCTCATTCAAGTTTCGTCAAACCAAGGTTGAAAATATGCACTTTTCTCAACTTTCTGGGAATTGAAATTTTAAAGTAGATTTAGATACCCATTTGAGATATAAGCATGGACACCTATTTTTATGAGATTTGGATCTATTTTGGCCCTCATTCAAGGTTGCTCAAACTAAGCTTGAAAATATGCACTTTTTTGAATTTCTCGGAATTATGTTTAGAAAGTGGATTTAGGTACTCATTTGAGACATAAGCATGGACACCTATTTTGATGAGATTTAGAGGTATTTTGGCCTGGGTTCAAGGTTGGTCAAACCAAGGATGAAAATATGCACTTTTGTCGACTTTCTCGGAATTGAGTTTAGAAAGTGAATTTAGGTACCCATTTGAGAGATAAGCATGGATACCTATTTTTATGAGATTTGGAGCTATTTTGTCCCTCATTCAAGGTTGGTCAAAGCAAGGTTTAAAATATGCACTTTTGTTGACTTTCTTGGAATTGAAATTTTAAAGTATATTTAGATACCTCTTTGAGAGATAAGCATGGACACCTATTTTTGGGAGATTTGGAGCTATTTTTTCCCTTGTTTAATGTTGGTCAAACCAAGTTTGAAAAGATGCACTTTTATTGACTTTATCGAAATTGAGTTTTGAAAGTGTATTTAGGTACCTATTTTAGAGAGAAGCATGGACACCTATTTTTATGCGATTTGGAGCTATTTTGGCCCTCATGCAATGTTGGTCAAACCAAGGTTGGAAATATGCACTTTTTGTCGACTTTCTCTGAATTGAAATTTTAAAGTAGATTTAGATACCCATTTGAGAGATAAACATGTACACATATTTTTACAAGATTTGGAGCTAATTTGGCCCTCGTTCAAAGTTAGTCAAACCAAGGTTGAAAAGGTGCACTTTTGTTGAATTTCTCATAATTTAGTTTTGAAAGTGGAGTTAGGTACCCATTTCATAGATAAGGATGAACACCTATTGTTATGAGATTTGGAGTTATTTGGGCCCTCATTTAAGGTAGGTCAAACAAAGGTTTAAAATATTCACTTTTGTTGACTTTCTCGGAAATGAGTTTTGAAAGAGGATTTAGGTACCCATTTGAGAGATTATCATGGACACCTATTTTTATGAGATTTGGAGCTATTTTTCCCCTCATTTAAGATTGGTTAAACAAAGGTTGAAAATATGCACTTTTCTCAACTTTCTCAGAATTGAGTTTTGAAGATTGATTTAGGTACCCATTTGAGAGATAAGCATGGACCCCTAATTTTTGAGATTTGGACCTCTTCTTGCCCGCGTTCAAGGTTGTTGAAACCAATGTTGAAAATATGCACTTGTTTTGACTTTCTCAAAATTGAAGTTTTAAAGTAGATTTAGATACCCATTTGAGAGATAAGCATGGACACCTATTTTTATCAAACGTAGAGCTATTTTAGCCCTTGTTCAAGGTCAGTCAAACCAATGTTCAAAAGATTTACTTTTGTCGACTTTCTTGGAATTGAGTTTTGAAAATGGATTTAGGTACCCATTTTATAGATAACCATGGACACCTATTTTTATGAGTTTTGGAGTTATTTTGGCCCTCGTTCAAGGTTGGTTAAACCAAGATTGAAAATATGCACTTTTGTTGACGTTCTCGGAATTATGTTGTGAAAGTGGATTTAGATACCCATTTGAGATATCAGCATGGACACCTAGTTTTATGAGATTTGGAGCTATTTTGGCCCTCATTCAAGGCTAGTCAAACCAAGGTTGAAAATATGCACTTTTGTTGACTTTCTTGGAATTAAAATTTTAAAGTAGATTTAGATACCCATTTGAGAGATAAGCATGGACACCTATTTTTATGAGATTTGGAGCTATATTGGACGTTGTTCATCGTTGGTCAAACTAAGGATGAAAAGATGCACTTTTTCGACTTCCTTGGAATTGAGTTTTGAAAGTGAATTTAGGTACCCATTTGAGAGATAAGCATAGACACTTATTATATGAGACTTCACTACAACAAAAACTGGATTTAGCGTCGAATTTAGCGTCGGATTTTAGTGTAATTTTTTCATAATTGTGGTGAACAATCCAGCGCTAAACCAGGCGCTATTGTACATTTTCATAAAATGCCGTCTATTGCATCTTTTTTTTCGCCTTTTTTAACATCCATTTTTGTGTCCATTTTTGCACCCAATTTTTTGCATCTAATGTTACGCCTTTATTTGCGCCCAATTTTTCAACTTCTATTGCATCTTTTTTCGCGTCCTTTGTTACATCCTTGTTTGCACCCAATTTCATGCTCATTTTTGCATCCAATGTTGCGTCTTATTTTGCTCCTAGTTTTTCATCAAGTCTTGCACCCAATTTTGCACCATTTTTTACATAAAATTATGTGTCCAATTCTGCATCTAGGTTTTCATCCAATTTTAGGCCCAATATTGCGTCTAGTTTTGCATCAAAATTTACTTATAATGTTGCATCCCCATTTGCATCTAATTTTGTATCTTGTTTTACGTCTTTTTTTGTATCCATGTTTGTGCCAAATGTTTCATATCGTTTTACATCATATTTTGCATCTAGGTTTGCACCTAGTGTTGCATCCCAATTGATGTCTTTTTTCGCATCTATGTTTGAGCCCAATTTTGCACCCAGTGTTGCGCCCAATGTTGTGCCTAGTTTTGCACCCATGTTTGTATCTAATATTGCATCTAGTTGTGTGTCCAATGTTGCATCCCATCTTGCATTCAATATTACGTCTAGTTTTACATCCAATGTTTTGTCCCGTCTTGCATCTAAAATTGTGTCTCGTTTTAAGTTTTTGTTTGTGCCAAATGTTGCTTCTAGTTTTGCACCTGGTGTTACACCTAGTTTTATGCCCATTGATACACCATATTTTGTGGTCAATTTAATGTCCAATTTTACATATAGTTAGGAATCCACTTTTTCATCTATTGTTGCATCTAGTTTTGGACCTATTATTACATCTAGTTTTGAGTCATTAATTGTGTCTAGTGTTGAGTCTCTTTTTGCATCCAATTTTGCGTTTAGTGTGACATCCATTTTTGTGTCCACATTTGCGTCTGACATAAGGTCGTATTTTGTGTCCACTTTTTTGTTTGGTGTGACATCCACTTTTACATCATGTTTTGTATTTAGTATTGCATCTAATATTGCATCCATCTCGCACTACTACATTTTTTACCTTTAAAAATACATTACAATATCATTAGGGCATGGAGGAATCGAACCACCAATCTCCTGCTTGTAAAGCAGGTGCTCTTCCATTGAGCTAGCACCCTCTAAGAATCAGGAAGAGGAGCAATATTAACACATAGATTTCATCATTTGTAATTCTAATAAAAGACAATAAGATCCAAAGACAAACATGCATAAAATCCAATTTATTTTTCCAAACACACTAATGAGCAA
>LPNX010188831.1:0-43448 GCA_001517045.1 Pseudotsuga menziesii | reverse complement strand
TTTCTCTCTATTTGGCTTGAGAGATGGAATTCCTAAATTCAATGGAGTGGTTGTAGAGGATGCATATTATAATCTACTGCTTGAGCCAAGTCCGTACAAGGCCATCGAGCAGGGTGACCAGGTAGCTGATCCGAGTGCTGCTGACCTTTAAATTCTTGTTATGTGTTGAGAAAGGCATCAAAGACAAATCCTGTGCCAGGTGACCGATGGTACAAGGTAGAGTGCCTTGCAATATGTATCCACTAATACATTTGGTTAGATTTTTCCATGAAATATCTCCACGTTTTGAACATTCGTGGATTAATACTTCATTTTTTTATAATGGCGAAAAAATCGTGGCAATATTGACGTTTTTAATTTTAGAGGAACTTTCGTCTCTATATCGACGATATATGGCTATCTTTGCACACCCGCCAAACCAATGCTAGCTTTCAATGCGTGGGTCAAATCATGCATTTTCGACACATTTGTTGTAGTTGCGACAAGGTTCTTGGTGATTGATTGAGCGTAAATTGAGCCCAGATTTCTTTTTCAACCATATCCAAAACTAGAGAGATCAATCATACTCTGCTTCTTCAATGGGTGACTCAACCAGAAAAAGAAGATCAACCAACCTTTAGAGGACAATATGGAACCTATGGGAAACGAAATGCCTTCGCTTTCCCTTGAAGAAGATGTTGTTGTCACAACCTAGGTTGGAATGCATGGAAATGAAAATGCAGATCAATGGGAGAAATTTGTGAACAATGATATGGACCATTCACCAACGAGTGATGAAGACCTAATTCATGCCAAATATTCTTTTGATGGTAGATTTGTTTTTTCTTTATTTGATAAAATGGTACATTTCAAAGAACAATCTACCTTGTGGGAGGATTCCTTCAAAGCTAGCGATGAATTGTGCAGATCTAAGGATGTCCAAATTCCTGATTTGGTACATCGTGTTACAGGTTTAGAGAAAAGAATTGTGAAAACTGAAAAATTAATTGGCCAGAAGGATCAACTTACTAAGGATCAATGTTCTAAATTTGTTGTAGTTCTAGTAGAATCTATTTCTGACCTTGACAGACTGAAAGACATGTATCAGGCTCAAAAGAAAAAAAATGAGGAAACTATAGGGAGACTTGAAAATGAGCTGAAAAACAGGCCCGAAGTTTTGAACATGCCACCATTGAAGACTGTATTTGGTAAGGAAGCAGAACTTCAACAATAATTAAAGCAGAAAGAAACATTTATTGCAGGTTTGAAGATTGAGTTTCAAAGGGCATTGAGAGAGATGATCATTAAACAACAAAATGAGACTGCATAATATGAAGCAAGATTGGAAAAATTGAATAAAACAATTAAAAACAAAAATGAGTTGCTACAAAAAAAAAGAATTGAAAGGATTTGAGCAACTCTCGAGGCTAAAAGTGCTGAAAGAGGAAAAAAATAAACAGTCAAGGGTAAACAAGTCTGCACACCAGAAGAATCAACAGTCAAGGGTAAACAGGTCTGCACACCAAAAAAATCAACAATCAAGGGTAAGTATTATATTTACATTTATTACAAGTATAGTATGGATGGACTATGAATGTATGGATTTTAACATAATTCCCTAAAATGAAGCATGTTTTGTTGGGAGAAAGAAAATTGGAACAATTTCAATATTATGTTTCCCTTGTGGTTTGAATTTTGTACTTTGGTGGGGTGTTTTAGAATAATCCCACTTGTTATGCATGCTTTAAATGGTAAACATATCCCATATGCTTTAGATGATGATGATGATGAACTAGATGACAATGACAGTGATGATGTTTTTAGTTAAGACAATGATGGAAATGATGATGATCATCATCATCATCATCTTTGTCATTGTCATCATGATTATCACAATAGTCATCATCATCAGCATAATCATCATCCATGTCATCAACATCACCATTGTCCTTGACATCATCATCATGGTTATTGACATTTTCATCAGTTATTCATCATTACCTTTGGCATAAGAAATAGCATCTACCCAAAATATGTGATTAGTGGAAAAGGGCCATGGAGGACACACACGATTTATGCATGACAAATAACAACTTATTTTTTAAGATGATCAACATCATCATTTTGATTGCACTCGTCATAATTGTCATCATCACCATCATCACCATTCATTTCATTGCCATCATAATCATCGGCAATGTCATCATTGTCATTATCCTCATCATCATCATCATCATCATCATCATCATAATCGTCATCATCATTATCATTGTCATCGTTCTCCTCATTATCAACAAGATTATCATCATCATCATAACCATCCTCAATATCATAATCATTATCCTCATTTCATCTTCAACATCTGGGTGTAAAACTGGATGAAAAAGTGGATAAAAACATGGATGCAAAAAAGGATGCAAACATGGATGCAACAAAAGTAGGCGCAAAAGTGGGCACATAATGGGGTGCACCAAAAATGGATGAAAAAGGTGATGCAAAAGTGGATGCAAAAAATGATGCAATCATGGAAGCAAAACATGATGAAAAAAGTGGCGCAAAAGTGGATACAACCATTGATGTAAAATTGGATAAAAAATTGGATGCGAAAGTGGATGCAACAAAAGTAGATGCAAAAGTAGTCGTAACACCCAACGCAAAACCCGATGCAAAAGTGGATGCAAAAATGGATGCAAAAAGGGATGCAATAACTGATGTAAAATTGGATGCAAAAAAAGATGCAAACGTGGATGCAAAAGTTGAAGCAAAAGTGGGTGTAAAAGTAAGCACAAAAATGGGTGGGAATTGGGACACGAAAAAAGTGGATGCAAACGTGGATGCAATAGTAGATGCAAAAAAATATGTAAACATAGATGCAAAATGGGATGCAAAAAGGGATGAAAACGTGGGTGCAAAATTGGACGAAAAAATGGATGCAAAAGTGGATGCAAAAATAGATGAAACAAAACAAGATGCAAAAATAGACTCAAAACAGGATGTAAACTTTGATGCAAAACTTGGCGCACAAAGGGATGCAAAAAAAGAAGAAGAAGTGGATGCAAAAGTGGATGTAAAAAAGGATGCAAAAGTGGATGAAAACAAGGGCGTAAAAGTTGAGGCAAACATGGGCGTTAAAGGGGGCGCAACAAGAGTAGATGTACAAACTAGGCGCAAAATTAGGTGCAAAACTAGGCTCAAAACCTATCGCAAAACCTGATACAAAACTTGGAGCATAACTAGGTGCAAAACCTGGTGCAAATTACGCCACAATTTGCGCCAAATTTAGAAAAAGGACGCAAAAAAACGCCTAAAATAGCACCAACCCGTGAAATTGCTCCATTTTGTCCAAAAAATGAAGAAAAATACACTGAAAGATGGTCTAGACGCAAAAAACGATGCAAAAAGAGATGTTAAATCCAGTTTTTGTTGTAGTGCTTGGACCTATTTTGGCCCTTGTTCAAGGTTGGTCAACCCAAGGTTAAAAAGATGCACATTTGTTGAATTTCTCGCAATTGAGTTTTGAAAGTAGATTTACGTACCCATTTTAGAGATAAGCATGGATAACTATTTTTATGAAATTTGGAGCTATTTTGAGCCTCGTTCAAGGTTGGTCAAACCAAGGTTGAAAATATGCACTTTTCGACCTTCTCGGAATTAAGTTTTGAAAGTGGATATCGGTACCCATTTGAGAGATAAGCATAGACACTTATTTTGATGACATTTGGAGCTATTTTGGCCCTCGTTAAAGTTTGCTCAAACCATGTTTGAAAATATACACTTTTATCGACTTTCTCATAATTGAAATTTTAAAGTAGATTTAGATACCCATATGAGAGATAAGAATCGATACCTATTTTTATGAGATTTGGAGCTATTTTTTCCCTCGTTCAAGGTTGGTCAAACCAAGGTTGAAAAGATGCACATTTGTCAACTTTCTCGGCATTGAGTTTTGAAAGTGAATTTAGGTACCCATTTTAGAGATAAGCATGGAAACCTATTTTTATGATATTTGGAGCTATTTTCATCCTCGTTCAAGGTTGGCCAAAACAAGGTTGAAAATATACACTTTTGTCAACATTCTCGGAATTGAGTTTTTAAAGTGGATTTGGTTACCCATTTGAGAGAGAAGCATAAACACCTATTTTTATGACATTTGGAGCTATTTTGGTCCTCGTTCAAGGTTGGTCAAACCTAGCTTGAAAATATGCACTTTTGTCCACTTTCTCGGAATTGAAAATTTAAAGTAGATTTAGATACCCATATGAGAGGTAAGCAAGAACACCTATTTTTATGAGATTTGGATCTATTTTGTCCTTAGTTCAAGGTTGTTCAAACCAAGGTTGAAAAGATGCACTTTTGTCAACTTTCTCATAATTGAGTTTTGAAACTGGATTTAGGTACCCATTTTAGAGATAAGCATGGACACCTATTTTTATGAGATTTGGAGCTATTTTAGCCCTCGTTCAAGGTTTGTCAAACCAAGGTTGAAAAGATGCACTTTTGTCAACTTTCTCGAAATTGAGTTTTGAAAGTGGATTTAGGTACCCATTTGAGAGATAAGCATGGACACCTATTTTTATGAGATTTGGAGCTATTTTGTCCCTCATTCAAAGTCGGTCAAACCAAGGTTGAAAATATGCACTTTTGACGACTTTGTCGAAATTGAGTTTTGAAAGTGGATTTAGGTACCCATTTTAGAGATAAGAATGGGCACCTATTTTATGAGATTTGGAGATATTTTGGCCCTCATTCAAGGTTGGTCAAACCAAGTTTGAAAATATGCACTTTTGTCGACTTTCTCAAAATTGATATTTGAAAGTGGATTTAGGTACCCATTTGTGAGTGTAATATCCTAAATATCGATATTCTCTAATGTTCTATTGTAGTGTTGACTCGCACACTCAATATTATACAAAAATAAAAAATAACTGTGCATGCAAACTTGCCATGCAAAAATGCCATAAAATGTAGCTGAATTAGGGCTAGGGCTTGCAGAAAGTAATTTAACACATACAACTGATCACTCGGTTGATAATCGTCCTGAGATAGGCTGCATGCATAAAGGACTAAATAGGTGAAGTATCAGTGTTACCCTCCTAATGTTGATGCCCAACTGCACCCATGAACACCCCCCAAACTGAAGGTGAAGTTTTTGGAGGAGGGATGGTTAGAAGCTGATGAAACTTTGTTTGTTCGTCGATATTTTGCTGTCAGAAATATGGACTATCACATGCAGAGGTTTGGCTTCCTCTAAGTTCCCTAGCGAATTGATCTATGGTTCTATTGCTCATGCCCCTCAAGATATTTGTTTGCTAATAACTGCTCGAGGTGAGCAAACAAATGGCTTATAGTCACACTATGCCGTAGGATAGGCTTGCTGAGAAAGAGGAAGTTGACATGCGAAGGAAAGATTGGGTAATGTGGTCCCAGCAAATCCTTTTGAGGTTATCAACTATTTTCCAGCTACAAAACATGGATCTACCAATAAGTCTTATGAGTGTGTTGGATCCTTGGATACTGATGTATATGATGAATGTCATGGATAAACCTCGATGACCTATCCCAATAAGAGAATAGGATAGATATCTCACTGTCGAACCCTCTCTAGCTGAAGACACCATCTTCAACCCCAACTATCGCGACTGCACGCTATGCTGCTGCCCAAAAACTCCAAATCCATCAACAATAATCATAGATATGTTATTTGGTCCAATAACCCTTCTTAAATAGCTTAGAATGTACTTTTAGGGTTTGCGCTTTAATTTTTCATGCATGCAATTCTAATTTCTCGTTGATTTTTAAGACTGAAGGGATAATTCCTGCATGCTTTATGATAATAACTCTAATGGACCTCTTTACTATACTGATGACTGAAGATTTGTCCTAATACACTCCTAGTATTAAAGGCCCTCGGTCAATTCCCTATTTATAAAAAATGGAACATTATAGTCCTCCCTCACCAAATATTACTTGTCCTCAAGCAATGCCATGCAACTCCACAGTCAATCAAACTAAACCAACTAAGTTCATGTATGATACCAAGGTCCCAAATTATCCTAGGAGATCTGTAGCACCTTCTTCTCAAAGCATTTCACTGCACTGTACCATCACAATATATCCCATGGAAGCCTTTTATAAGTAGAGTATTTAACCAGGGTGTAAACGAGGTACCATCATAAGAGACCTCTTGAAAGCATCCTCTAGCAATCACTAAACTGGAAGTCACTGTAATCCTAGGGTCCGAAATCAACCTGATAATTGCACAGGAAAAAATGCATCCACTACTACCATGTGTAATATCGACACAAGGAGCATCCTGTAGACTCCCAAGTAACGCCATCAGTAAACACTGTATCCATCCCTAATAAGGTCTCCCACCTGGATCCCAATGCAAACTTGTGCATCTTTCATCCCAATTATCCCAAGCCTTTTGTAGATTACACCCTTGGCTAGGAATGTCTTCCTAAGAATCGCCCACTCAATAGGACACCAACTCTTAATCTCTCTCCAATCCAACCCCCAAAAAGGCCCTTGTCCATAAGCACCATCACGAGGAATAATCCTTCCAAGATGACATTCTGCCCTTCCGATTTCAACTGCAATGCTCTGATACCACTGTAATATCCCAAATAGTAATATTCTCTAATGTTCTATTGTAGTGTTGACTCAAAAATTCAAACTTATACAAAAATACAAGTGTGTTGGATCCCTAGATACTAATGTATATGATGAATTCCGTGGATAAACGTGGATGATATATACCAATAAGAGACTAGGGCAGATGTCTCACTACCGAACCCTCGCTAGTTGAAGACACCGTCTTCAACCCCAACTGACATGGCTACATGCAGTGCTGCTGCTCAAAATCTCCAAATCAATCAACAATAATCATAGATATGTCCTTTGGTCCAATAACCCTTATTAAATATCTTAGCATTTACTTTTAGGGTTTTCATGTAACTTTTATGGTTTGCACTTTACTTTTGCATGTATGCAATTCTAAATTCTCGTTGATTTTTAAGACTGAAGGAATAAGGCCTGCATGCTTTGTGATAATAACTCTGATGCCCTCTTTACTATACTAATGACTGAAGAATTGTCCTAATATTCTCCCAGTATTAAAGGACCTTGGTCAATTCACTATTTATAAAAAAAGGAACATTAGAGAGAGATAAGCATGGACACCTATTTTTATCAGATTTGGAGCTATTTTGGCCCTCGTTCAAGGTTGGTCAAACCAAGGTTGAAAATATGCACTTTTGTCGACTTTCTCAGAATTGAGTTTTGAAAGTGGATTTAGGTACCCATTTGAGGGATAAGCATGCACACCTATTTTTATGAGATTTGGAGCTATTTTGGCTCTCGTTCAAGGTTGGTCAAACCAAGGTTGAAAATATGCACTTTTTCGACTTTCTTGGAATTGAGTTTTTAAAGTGGATTTAGGTACCTATTTAGAGATAAGCATGAACACCTATTTTTATGTTAATTGGAGCTATTTTTTCCCTTGTTCAAGCTTGGTCAACGTTGAAAATATGCACTTGTGTTGACTTTCTCAGAATTGAAATTTTAAGGTAGATTTAGATACCCATTTGACAGATAAGCATGGATACCTATTTTTATGAGATTTGGAGCTATTTTGTAACTGGTTCAAGTTTGGTCAAACTAAGGTTGAAAATATGTACTTTTGTTGACTTTCTCTGAATTCAAATTTTAAAGTAGACTTAGATACCCATTTGACAGATAAGCATGGGCACCTATTTTTATGAGAGTTGGAGCTATTTTGGCCCTTGTTCAAGGTCGGTTAAACCAAGCTTGAAAAGATGCACTTTTGTAGACTTTCTTGGAAATGAGTTTTGTATGAGGATTTAGGTATCCATTTGAGAGATAAGCATGGCCACCTATATTTATGAGATTTCAAATAATCATGGAAACTATTTTTATCAGAATTGGAGCTATTTCAGACCTCGTTCAAGGTTGGTCAAACCAAGGTTGAAAACATGCACTTTTGTTGACTTTCATGGAAATTAAATTTTAAAGTAGATTTAGATACCCATTTGAGAGATAAGCATGGACACCTATTTATATGATATTTTGAGCTATTTTGGCCCTAATTCAAGGTTGGTCAAACCAAGGTTGAAAATATACACTTTAGTCGACTTTCTCGAAATTGAAATTTGAAAGTCGATTTAGGTTCCAATTTGAGAGATAAGCGTGCATCTAGATTTTTTGGTGATTGCGGGCTATTTTGGCCCTCGTTCAAGGTTGGTCAAACCAAGGTAGAAAATATGTGCTTTTGTCGACTTTCTCTGAATTGAGTTATGAAAGTGGATTTGGGTACCCATTTGAGAGTTAAGCATGGACACCTATTTTGATTAGATTTGGAGCTATTTTGGCCCTCGTTCAAGGTTGGTCGAACCAAGGTTGAAAAGATACACTTTAGTCGACTTTCTCGGAAATGAAATTTGAAAGTGGATTTAGATACCCATTTAAGAGATAAGCATGCACACCTATTTTTATGAGATTTTGAGCTACTTTGGACCTCATTCAAGCTTAGTCAAACCTAGGTTGAAAAAATGCACTTTTGTCGACTTCCACGAAATTGAAATTTGAAAGTGGATTTAGTTACCCATTTGAGAGATAAGCATGGATGCCTATTTTTATCAGACTTAGACTTATTTTGGCCCGCATTCAAGCTTGGTCAAACCAAGGTTGAAAAGATGCACTTTTGTCGTCTTTCTTGGAATTGCATTTTCAAAGTGGATTTAGGTACCCATTTGAGAGATAAGCAAGGACAACTAATTTTATGAGATTTGGAGCTAATTTGGCCCTCGTTCAAGGTTGATCAAACCAAGTTTGAAAATATGTACTTTTGTCAACTTTCTGGAATTGAAATTTGAAAATGGATTTAGGTACCCATTTGAAAAATAAGCATGGACACCTATTTTTATAAGACTTTGAGTTATTTTTTCCCTCATTCAAGGTTGGTCAAACCAAGGTTGAAAATATGCACTTTTGTCGACTTTCTCAAAATTGCAATTTGAAAGTGGATTTATGTACCTATTTGAGAAATAAGTATCAACACCTATTTTGACCCTCATTCAAGGTGAAAAAGATGCACTTTTGTCGACCTTTCAGAATTGGGTTTTGAAAGTGGATTTAGGTACCTATTTGAGTTATAAGCATGGACACCTATTTTTATGAGATTTGGAGATATTTTGGCCCTCATTTGAGGTTGGTTGAACCAAGTGGATTTAGTTCCCCATTTTAGAGATAAGCATAGACACCTATTTTTATCAGACTTGGAGCTATTTTGGCCCTCGTTCAAGGTTGAAAATATACACTTTAGTCATCTTTCTCCTGATTGAAATTTGAAAGTGGATTTAGGTACCCATTTGAGAGATAAGCCTGCATGTAGATTTTTTGGGGATTGCAAGCTATTTTGGCCCTTGTTAAAGGTTGGTCAAACCAAGGTTGAAAATATGCACTTTTGTCGACTTTCTCGGAGTTGAGTTTTAAACTGGATTTAGATACCCATTTGAGGGATAAGCATGGACACCTATTTTGATGAGAGTTGGATTTATTTTGGCCCTTGTTCAAGGTTGGTCAAATGAACGTTGAAAATATGCACTTTAGTCAACTTTCTCAAAATTTCAATTTGAAAGTGGATTTAGATACCCATTTGAGACAAATCCTACATGTAGTTTTTTGGGGGATTGCGAGCCATTTTGGACCTCGGTCAAACTTGGTCAAGCTAAGGCCTAAAATGTTACATTTTTTGTAATTTTTCAAAATTCAAATTTTAAAGTATATTTAGATGTCCATTTAAGAGATAAGCATGGACAATAACTTTTATGAGATCTGAAGCTATTTTGGCCCTCGTTCAAGGTTGGTCAAGCCAACGTTAACAAGCTTCACTTTTTTTGACATTCTGGGAATTGAAATTTGAAAGTGGACTTAGATACCCATTTGAGAGATAAGGCTACATGTATTTTTTTAGGAGAATTCTAAGCCATTTTGGACCTCGGTCAAACCTGGTCAATTCAAGGTCATAAGGGTTGCATTTTTTCCAATTTCTCAAAATTTAAATTTTAAAGTAGATTTAGATACCCATTTGAGAGCTAAGCATGGACCCCTAATTTTTATGATATTTTGAGCTATTTTAGCCCAATTTCAACATAGGTCAAACCAAGGTTGAAAAGATGCACCTTTTTCCACTTTCTTGGAAGTGAAATTTGAAAGTAGATTTAGATACCCATTTGAGAGATAAGCATGGAAACCTATTTTTATGAGATTTGGAGCTATTTTGGACCTCGTTCAACGTTGGTCAAACCTATGTTGAAAGATGCACTTTTTATGACTTTCTCGAAATTGAAATTTGAAAGTGGATTTGGGTACCTATTTGAGAGATAAGCATGGACACTTACTTTTATGAGATTTGCAGTTATTTTTTCCCTCATTTAAAGTTCTTCAAACCAAAGTTGAAAATATGCAATTTTGTCGATTTTCTCGGAATGAGAAAGTTGAAAGTGTATTTAGGTACCCATGTGAAAGATAATCATAGACACCTAATTTTATGATATTTGGAGCTATTTTGGCCTTTGTTCAAGGTTGGTCAACCCAAGCTTGAAAAGATGCACTTTTATCGACTTTATCAGTATTGAAATTTGAAAGTGGATTTAGGTACCCTTTTGAAAGATAAGCGTATATCTAGATTTTCTGGGGATTGCAAGCCATTTTGGACCTTGGTCAAACTTGTTCTAGGCAAGACCTAAAACATTGCATTTTTTTCCAATTTCTCAAAATTCAAATTTTAAAGTAGATTTAGATACCCATTTCAAAGATAAGCATGCACACCTATTTTTATGAGACTTGGAGCTATTTTGGCCCTCATTTAAGGTTAGTCAAACCAAGGTTGAAAAGATGCACTTTTTTCAACTTTCTCGCAATGAGAAATTTGAAAGTGGATTTAGGTACCCATTTGAGAGATAAGCATGGACACATATTTTTATGAGATTTGGAGCTATTTTGGCCCAATTTCAAGGGTGGGGAAACCAAGGTTGAAAAGATACACTTTTGGTGACTTTGTCGGAATTGAAATTTGAAACTTGATTTAGGTACCCATTTGAGAGATAAGCATGGAGACCTATTTTTATGAGATTTGGAGCTAATTTGTCCCTAATTCAAGCTTGCTCAAGCCAAGGTTGAAGAGATGCACTGTTTTTTACTTTCTTGAAATTGAAATTTCAAAGTGAATTTAGGTACCCATTTGAGAGATAAGCATGGACACTTATTTTTATGATATTTGGAGCTATTTTGGCCCTCGTTCAAGGTTGTCCAAACCAACATTGAAAATATGCACTTTTGTCGACATCTCGTAATTGAAATTTGAAACTATATTTAGGTATGCATTTGAGAGATATGCCTACATGTTGTTTTTTGGGGATTGGGGATTGCCTATATTTAGGTATGTATTTTGGACCTCAATAAAACTTGGTGAAGCTAAGTCGTAAAACATTGCATTTTTTCCCATTTCTCAAAATTGAAATTTTAAAGTAGATTTAGATACCCATTTTAGAAATAAGCATGGACACCTATTTTTATGAGATTTGGAGCTATTTTTGCCAAATTTCAAGGTTGGTCAAACCAAGGTTGAAAAGATGCACTTTTGTTGACTTCTTTCGGAATTGAAATTTTAAAGTAGATTTAGGTACGCATCTGAGAGATAGGCCTACATGTAGTTGCTTTGGGGATTGCGAGCTATTTTCGACCTCGGACGAACTTGGTAAGGGCAAGGCCCAAAAGGTTTCATTTCTTTTCCAATTTCTCAAAATTCAAATTTTAAAGTAGATTTAGATACCCATTTGAGAGATAAGCATGGACACCTATTTTTATGATATTTGGAGCTATTTTGGCCCACGTTCAAGGTTGGTAAAAAATAGTTTGAAATTTTGCATTTTTTTCCAATTTCTCAAAATTGAAATTTGAAAGTGGATTTAGGTACGCATTTGAGAGATAAGCCAACATGTAGTTTTTTTAGGGATTGCGGGCCATTTTAGACCTGAGCCAAACTTGGTCAAGACAAGGCCTAAAACGTTGTATTTTTTCCAATTTCTCAAAATTTAAATTTTAAAGTAGATTTAGATACCCATTTGAGAGATAATCATGGACTCATATTTTTAGGATATTTGGAGCCATATTTTACCTCAGTCAAACTTGGTCAATTCAAGGCCTAAAATGTTGCATTTTTTGCAATTTCTCAAAATTCAAATTTTAAAGTAGATTTATATACGCATTTGACAGATAAGCATGGACACCTTTTGTTATGGGATGTGGAGCTATTTTGGCCCTCATTCAAGGTTGGTCAAAAATAGGTTGAATATTTGCATTTTTTCTAATTTCTCAAAATTGAAATTTGAAACTAGATTTAGGTACCCATTTGAGAGATAATCATACATGTAGAGTTTTTGGGGATTGCGAGTTATTTTGTACCTCGGTCAAAATTGGTCAAGCCAAGGCCTAAAACATTCTATTTTTTCTCAAAATTCAAATTTTAAAGTAGATTTAGATACTCATTTGAAAAGATGAAAATATTCATTTTTAGCGACTTTCTCAGAATTGAAATTTGAAACTGAATTTAGGTACCCATTTGAGAGATAAGCATGGACTTCTATTTTTATGAGATTTGGAGTTGTTTTGGCCCTCATTCAAGGTTGGTCAACCAAAGTTGAAAATATACAGTTTTGTCGACTTTCTCATAATTGAAATTTGAATGTGGATTTACGTACACATTTGAGAGATAAGCATGGACACCTATTTTTATTATATTTGGATTTATTTTAGCCCTCGTTTAAGGTTGTTCAAACCAAGGTTGAAAATATGCACTTTTGTCGACTCTCTCGGAATTAGAAATTTGAAAGTGGATTTAGATACCCATTTGAGAGATAAGCATGGAAACCAATTTTTATGAGATTTGGTGCAATTTTGGGCCTCGTTCAACGTTGGTCAAACCAAGGTTGAAAATATGCACTTTTGTCGACATTCTCGAAATTGAAATTTTAAAGTGGATTTAGGTACCCATTTGAGAGATAAGCATGGACACATTTTTTGGCCCTCATTCAACGTTGGTCAAAACAAGCTTGAGAAGTTGTACTTTTGTTGACTTTTTCGAAATTTTGTTTTGAAAGTGGATTTAGGTACTCATTTTAGATATAAGCATGGACACTTATTTTTATGAGATTTGGACCTATTTTGGCCCTTGTTCAAGTTTGGTTAAACCAAGGTTGAAAATATGCACTTTTGTCATCTTTCTCAGAATTGAAATTTGAAACTGGATTTAGGTTCCCATTTGAAAAATAAGAATGGACACCTATTTTTATGGGATTTGGAGCTATTTTGGTTGTCATTCAAGGTTGTTCAAACCAAGGTTGAAAATAGGCACTTTTATCGAATTTGTCAAAATTGAGTTTTGAAATTGGATTTAGGTACCCATGTGAGAGATAAGCATGGAAACCTGATTTTATGAGATTTGGAGCTATTTTGGCCCTCATTCAAGGTTGGTCAAACCAAGGTTGAAAATATGCAATTTTGTCAACTTTCTCGTAATTGAGTTTTGGAAGTTGATTTAGGTACCCATTTGAGAGATAAGCATGGACAACTAATTTAATGAGATTCAGAGCTATTTTGGCCCTCGTTCAGGGTTGGTCAAACCAAGGTTGAAAAAATGAACTTTTGTCGACTTTCTCATAATTTTAATTTGAAAGTGGATTTAGTTACCCATTTGAAAAATAAGCATGGACACCTATTTTTATTAGACTTGGAGCTATTTTGGCCCATGTTCAAGGTTAATCAAACCAATGTGGAAACTATACTCTTTTGTTGACTTTCTCAAAAATGAAATTTGAAAGTGGATTTAGGTACCCATTTGAGAGATAAGCATGGACACCTATTTTGGACCTCGTTCAAGGTTGGACAAACCAAGGTTGAAAAGATCCACTTTTGTCAACTTTTTCGGAATTGAGTTTTGAAAGTGAATTTAGGTACCCAGTTGAGATATAAGCATGGGTACCTATTTTTATGAGATTTGGAGTTATTTTGGCCCTTGTTCAAGGTTGGTCAAACCAAGGGTTAAGATATGAACTCTTATCGACTTTCTCGGAATTGAAATTTGAATGTGGATTTAGGTACCCATTTGAAACATAAGCATGGACACCTGTTTTTATTAGATTTGGAGCTATTTTGGTTGTCGTCCAAGGTTGGTCAAACCACGGTTGAATAATGCACTTTTGTTGAGTTTCTCGAAATTGAGTTTTGAAAGTGGATTTAGGTACCCATTTTATTGATAAGCATGGACACCTAATTTTATGATATTTGGAGCTATTTTGGCCCTCATTCAAGGTTGGTCAAACCAAGCTTGAAAATATACACTTTAGTCCACTTTCTCGAAATTGAAATTTGAAAGTGGATTTAGGTACCCATTTGAGAGATAATCATGGACAACTATTTTTATCATACTTGGAGCTGTTTTGGACCGCATTCAAGGTTGGTCAAACCAAGGTTGAAAATATGCACTTTTGTCGATTTTCATGAAATTGAAATTTTAAAGTAGATTTAGATACGCATTTGAGAGATAAGCATGGACACCTATTTTTATGAGATTTCGAGCTATTTTGGCACTATTTCAAGGTTGTTCAAACCAAGGTTGAAAATATACACTTTAGTCAACTTTCTCGAAATTGAAATTTGTAAGTGGATTTAGGTACCCATTTAAGAGATTTCAAGATTGGTCAAACCAAGGTAGAAAATATGCACTTTTGTCGACTTTCTCTGAATTGAGTTATGAAAGTGGATTTAGGTACCCATTTGAGAGATAAGCATGGACACCTATTTTGATTAGATTTGGAGCTATTTTGGCCCTCATTCAAGTTTGGTCGAACCAAGGTTGAAAATATTCACTTTAGTTGACTTTCTCGAAATCGAAGTTTGAAAGTGGAATTAGATACCCATTTGAAAGATAAACCTAGATGTAGTTTTTTGGGGATTGAGAGCCATTTTGGACCTCAGTCAAACTTGGTCAAGCCAATTCCCAAAGCGTTGCATTTTTTCCAATTTCTGAAAATTCAAATTTTAAAAGAGATTTATATGCCTATTTAAGAGATAAGCATGGAAACCTCTGTTTATGAGATTTTGAGCTATTTTGGCCCTCATATAAGGTTGGTCAAACCAAGGTTGAAAAGATGCACTTTTTTCAACTTTCTTTGAATTCAAATTTAAAAGTGGATTTAGATACCCATTTGAGAGATAAGCATGGACACCAAATTTTATGAGATTTGGAGTTGTTTTGGCCCTCATTCAAGGTTGACCAAAAGAAGGTTGAAAAGATGCGCTTTTTTGGACTTTCTTGAAATTGAAATTTTAAATTACATTTAGATATACATTTGAAAGATAAGCAAGGGAACCTATTTTTAAAAGACTTGGAGCTATTTTGGCCCTTATTCAAGGTTGGTTAAACCAAGGTTGAAAATATGCACTTTACTCGAATTTCTCAGAATTGAAATTTGTAACTGTATTTAGGTACACATTTGAGAGATAACCCAACATGTAGTATTTTAGGGATTGCGCTCCATTCTGGATCTCGATTAAACATAGTCAAGCCAAGACCTAAAACGTTGCATTTTTTCCAATTTCTCAAAATTGAAATTTTAAAGTAGATTTAGATACCCATTTGAAGATAAGCATGGACATCTATTTTTATGAGATTTAGAGTTATTTTGGCCCTCATTCAAGGTTGGTCAAACCAAGGTTGAAAATATGCAATTTTATCGACTTTCTTGGATTTGAGTTTTGAAAGTGGATTTAGGTATCCATTTGAGAGATAAAGCATGGACACCTATTTTTATGAGATTTGGTGCCATTTTGGCCCTCGTTCAAGGTTGGTCAAACCAATGTTCAAAATATGCTCTTTTGTCGACTTACTCAGAATTGAAATTTGAAAGTGGATTTAGGTACCCATTCAAGAGATAAGCATGGACACCTATTTTTATAAGACTTGGATCTATTTTGGCCTTCGTTCAAGTTTGGTCAAACCAAGATTGAAAATATGCACTTTTGTCCACTTTCATGGAATTGAAATTTTAAAGTAGATTTAGATACCCATTTGAGAGATAAGGATGGACACCTATTTTTATGAAATTTGGAGCTATTTTGGCCCTCACTCAAGGTTGGTCAAACCAAGCTTGAAAATATACACGTTAGTCCACTTTCTCGAAATTGAAATTTGAAAGTGGATTTAGGTACCCATTTGAGAGATAAGCCTGCATGTATATTTTTTTGGGATTACAAGCTATTTTGGTCCTTGTTCAAGGTTGGTCAAACCAAGGTTTAAAATGTGCACTTTAGTTGACTTTCTCAGAATTGAAATTTGAAAGTGGATGTAGATACCCATTTGAGAGATAAACCTACATGCAGTGTTTTGGGGGATTGCGAGCCATTTTGGACCACGGTCAAACTTGGTCAAGCCAAGGCCTAAAACGTTGCATTTTTACAATTTCTAAAAATTCAAATTTTAAAATAAATTTAGATGCACATTTAAGAGATAAGCATGGACACCTATTTTTATGAGATTTGGAGCTATTTTACTTTGGCCCTCGCTCAAGATTGATCAAACGAAGGTTGAAAAGAAGCACTTTTGCCAACTTTTTCTGAATTGAAATTTGAAAGTGGATTTAGATACCCATTTGAGAGATAATACCAAATGTAATTTTTGGGGGGATTGCAGGCCATTTTGTACCTAGGTCAAACTTGGTCAATCCAAGCCATAAAACGTTGCATTTTTTCCAATTTCTCCAAAATTCAAATTTTAAGGTAGATTTAGGTACCCATTTGAGAGATAAGAATGTATAAATATTTTTATGATATTTGGAGCTATTTTGGCCCTCGTTCAAGGTTGGTCAAACCAAGGTTGAAAATATGCACTTTTGTCGACTTTCTTGGAATTGAAATTTGAAACTGGAATTAGGTTTCCATTTGAGAGAAAAGTATGGACACCTATTCTTATGAGATTTAGAGTTGTTTTGGCCCTCGTTCAAGATTGGTCAAACCAAGGATAAAAATATGCACTTTTCTTGACTTTTTCGGAATTAAAATTTGAAAGTGGACTTAGGTACCCATTTTAGAGATAAGCATGGACACTTATTTTTATGATATTTGGAGCTATTTTGGCCCTCATTCAAGGTTGCGAAAACCAAGGTTGAAAAGATGCATTTTTTTTTATTTTTTTGACTTTCTCAAAATTGAGTTTTGAAAGTGGATTTAGTTACCCATTTGAGAGATAAGCATGGACGCCTATTTTTATGAGATTTGTAGCAATTTTGGCACTCGTTCAAGGTTGGTCAAACCAGGGTTGAACATTTGAAGTTTTTTTTACTTTCTCAAAATTAAATTTTCATAGTCAATATATGTACTGATTTGACAGATAACCGTGGACACCTATTTTGGCCCTCATTCAAGGTTGGTCAAACCAACATTGAACATATGCATTTTTGTTGAATTTATCTGAATTGAGTTTTGAAAGTGGATTTAGGTTCTAATTTGAGAGATAAGCATGAACACCTAATTTTATGAGATTTGAAGCTATTTTGGCCCTTGTTCAAGGTTGGTCAAACCAAGGTTGAAAATATACAGATTTGTCGACTTTCACGGAATTGAAATTTTAAAGTAGATTTAGATACCGATTTGAGAGATAAGGATGGATACCTATTTTTATGATATTTGGAGCTATTTTGGACCTCATTCAAGGTTGGTCAAACCAAGCTTGAAAATATACAATTTAGTCCACTTTCTCGAAATTGAAATTTGAAAGTGAATTTAGGTACCCATTTGAGATATAAGCCTGCATGTATATTTTTGGGGGATTACAAGCTATTTTGGCCCTCGTTCAAGGTTGGTCAAACCAAGGTTTAAAATGTGCACTCTAGTTGACTTTCTTGAAATTGAAATTTGAAAGTGGATTTAGATACCCATTTGAGAGATGTCTACATGTAGTTTTTTGGGGGATTGCGAGCCATTTTGGACCATGGTCAAACTTGGTCAAGCCAAGTCCTAAAACATTGCATTTTTCCAATTTCTCAAAATTCAAAATTTAAAGTACATTTGACTGCATTTTAAGAGATAAACATGTACACCTATTTTTATGAGATTTGGAGCTATTTTATTTTGGCCCTCGCTCAAGATTGGTCAAGCGAAGGTTGAAAAGAAGCACTTTTACCAACTTTCTCCGAATTGAAATTTGAAAGTGGATTTAGATACCCATTTGAGAGATAAGCCTACATGTAATTTTTTGGGGGATTGCAGGCCATTTTGGACGTAGGTGAAACTTGGTGAAGCAAAGCCATCAAAATGTTGTATTTTTTCCAATTTCTCAAAATTCAAATTTTAAGGTAGATTTAGGTACCCATTTGAGAGATAATCATGTATACCTATTTTTATGGTATTTGGAGTTATTTTGGCGCTCGTTCATGGTTGGTCAAGCCAAGGTTGAAATAATGCACTTTTGTCAACTTTCTAGGAATTGAAATTTGAAATTGGAATTATGTTTCCATTTGAGAGAAAAGTATGGACACCTATTCTTATGAGATTTAGAGTTGTTTTGACCCTCATTCAAGATTGGTGAAACCAAGGATAAAAATATGTACTTTTCTTGACTTTTTCAGAATTAAAATTTGAAAGTGTATTTATCTACCCATTTTAGAGATAAGCATGGACACCTATTTTTATGAGATTTGTATCTATTTTTCCCCTTATTCAAGGTTGGGAAAACCAAGGTTGAAAAGATGCATTTTTTCGACTTTCTCAAAATTGAGTTTTTAAAGTGGATTTAGGTACCCATTTGAGAGATAAGCATGGAAACCTATTTTTATGAGATTTGTAGCTATTTTGGCCCTTGTTCAAGATTGGTCAAACCAGGGTTGAAAATTTTCAGTTTTTGTTACTTTCTGGAAATTAAAATTTGAAAGTGGATATATGTACTGATTTGAGAGATAAGCATGGACAGCTATTTTAGACCCCGTTCAAGGTTGGTCAAACCAACGTTGAAAATATGCATTTTTGTCGAATTTCTCTTAATGGAGTTTTGAAAGTGGATTTTGGCTCCCATTTGAGAGATAAGCATGAACACCTAATTTTAAGAGATTTGAAGCTATTTTGGCCCTCGTTCAAGGTTGGTCAAACCAAGGTTGAAAATATGCAGTTTTGTCGACTTCCTCGAAATTGAAATTTGAAAGTGCATTTAGGTTCCCATTTTAAAAATAAGCATGGACACCATCTCTTTTTATGAGATTTGGAGCTATTTTGGCCTGCGTTCAAGGTTGGTCAAACCAAGGCTGAAAATATGCACTTTTATCGACTTTCTCGGAATTGACTTTTGAAAGTGGATTTAGGTACCCATTTGAGAGATCGGCATGGACATCTAATTTTATGAGATTTGGAGCTATTTTGGCCCTCGATCAAGGTTAGTAAAACAAGGTTGAAAGATGAAATTTTGTCAACTTTCTTGAAATTGAGTTAAAAAGTTGATTTACGCACCCATTTGAGAGATAAGCATGGCCACCTAATTTTATTATATTTGGAGTTATTTTGGCCCTCATTAAAGGTTGGTCGAACCAAGGTTGAATATATGCACTTTGGTTAACTTGCTTAGAATTGAGATTTGAAAAGTGGATTTAGGTAACCTTTTGAAAAATAAGCATGGACGCTTATTTTTATGACAGTTGGAGATATTTTGGCCGTCGTTCAAGGTTGGTCAAACCAAGGTTGAAAATATGCGCTTTTGTCGACTTTATCGGAATTGAAATTTCAAGGTGGATTTAGGTACGCAATTGAGAGATAAACCTGAACACCTCGTTTTATTAGATTTGGATCTATTTTGGCCCTCGTTAAAGGTTAGGTCAAATTAAGGTTCAAAATATGCACTTTTTTCGACTTTCTCAGAATTGAAATTTCAAAGTGGATTGAGGTACCCATTTGAGAGATAAGCATGGACACCTATTTTTATGAGATTTGGAGCTATTTTGGCTCTCGTTCAAGGTTTGTCAAACCAAGGTTTAAAAGATGCACTTTTGTTGACTTTCTCAGATTTGAAATTTGAAAGTGGATTTACGAACTCGTATGAGATATAAATCCTACATGTAGCTTTTTTGGGGATAGCGTGCTATTTTGGACATCGGTCAAACCTGGTCAGGCAAGGGCTAAACGTTGCATTTTTTTCAATTTCTCAAAATTCAAATTTCAAAGTAGATTTAGATACCTATTTGAGAGATAAGCATAAACACCTATTTTTATGAGTTTTGGAGCTATTTTGGACCTCATTCAAGGTTGGTCAAACCAAGGGTGAAAAGATGCATATTTGTCGACTTTCTTTGAATTGAATTTTGAAACAATATTTAGGTACCCATTTGACAGATAAACCTACATGTAGAATTTTTGGGGATTGTGAGCTATTTTGGACGTCGGTGAAACTTGATCAAGCCAAGGCCTAAAACATTGCATTTTTTACAGTTTCTCAAAATTAAAATTTTAAAGTAGATTTAGGTACCCATTTGAGAGATAAGCATGGACACCTATTTATATTATTTGGAGCTATTTTGGCCAAATTTCAAGGTTGGTCAAACCAAGCCCTAAAATATCCACTTTTGTTGACTTTCTCAAAATGAAATTTTAAACTGTATTTAGGTACACATTTGAGAGATAAGCCTACATGTAGTGTTTTTGGGGATTGAGAGTGATTTCGGACCTCAATCAAACTTGGTCAAGCGAAGGCCTAAAATGTTACATTTTTCCAATTTTTCAAAATTCAAATTTTAAAATAGATTTAGATACCCATTTAAGAGATAAACATCTACACCTATTTTTATGAGATTATGAGCTATTTTGGCTCTCATTCAAGGTTGTTCAAACCAAGGTTTGAAAAGATAAGCGTCGATGACTATTTTTATGATATTTGCATCTATTTGTTAGAATAATCAACCCATAGTTAGCTACCTTAGACATTAATTAATCCATTTTTATCTTATTTTCCTAGTTTCCATATTCCACCTTATGCAAGTTTCCCTCCACATGTCCAAAGTGGTCAAACTTGCTAAAATTGAGTCATGGAGTGCTTGGGAAACCACTTGGAATCAATTCTACTTTATTCCTAGCCTTCCTAGCACATGTCTACTTTTTTTGCTTAATTGCTTGCTTTTGCTGAGTTTTAAGGCAATTGGGAAAGTTTGACTAGGTGAAGTTAACTTGTTTTTTGTCCTCATCATCCTCCACTATTTTCTCCTAAGAAAAGCATGTATGAGTTGTCCTTCCATCATCGATTCTCTTTCCTAATTGGTTTTTCCAATTTGTGAGCTCCTAGATAGATTTGGAAACTGCTTTATGCACCTATGGGGGATTTGCTTAGATTTAGTAAGCCTGCTTTTGACCAAATTTGAATGGCATCCAAATTATTTTGAATCTCTCATGTAATTATTTATTGTGGAAACCTATGACTTCATAGAGTTGGATATTGTACAATTATTCAAAACAGATTAGTGTTCTGCTCCATATTCAGTCTCCTTTGTGTGTAATTTGCATGTGTAATTGGCAATTTTTGTGAGTGTAATTGTTCTAACACCTGGTATGGGACAATTTCTGAGCTATGAATCAATCTCTGAAGATCATCTTGACTCCATTTAACTTCTTTGAATGTGAAGCAGATATGGAGATAATATTGAGAGAAAAAGGCCTCTACAAAGTGACTATGGCAACAGAAGCAGATCCCAATGCAGCTGTAGATAAAATCAAATGGCACAATAGGAGGGATGAGGCCTATGGTCTCCTATGTCTGAGAAAATCCAGAGACATCCTTTTCCATATTGATGGATTAACATCACCAAATGAAGTATGGGAGAAGCTTGTTGATATTTTTAGTAAGATAGATGAGATGAGGGGACATCAAATTGACAATGAATTGATCTCCCTGAGTCCCAACAGCTTTGAATCCCTGCAACTCTACTTTTCAAGTTCAAAGCCCTTGTTTTGCAGCTAAAATAGTGTGGAATCGAAAAGAAGGAGGAGCAACTAGTTTTGGCCATACTCTCGAAGCTTGGACCTGACTATTCAGTGTTTGTCTCGACCTTCCATGCCACAAATTTGACAGCTCAAGCCTAGAAAATGCCTAGACTTACAAATTTCATGGAATCTCTCACACAAGAACAAGATAAATTGGTGATGATGGGCACCATCAAACCTTCCAATGACCAAGCTCTAGTTGCTGGAGATTTGAGGGTGGATTCAAAAGGCAAGAAGAAAGATAAGAAGGCACCTAAGAAAAAGAGAGACAAGAACAAGTCTCCAAAGGAGCCCCAAGGTTCCAAGAAGAACTTCCAGAAGAAGAAGAACAAAGGAGAAATGAGCAAGTGCGCATACTGTAGTAAGGGAAATCATCCTAAAATCTCCTGCATGAAGAAGCAAATTGACATGCTGACCCAACTCCTGGAGAAGAATGGCATCTCCCTTCCTGATAGCTCAAAGAAGAGGGTAGGAGGATCAAATTCAGAAGACAGAGAGAGAGTTCATGCATTGGTTGCTGGCACATCAAGCTCACCTAGTTTCATCATTGATTCTGGAGCTTCAAGACATATGATTTCGACCAAGGAGGCATTCACCTCACTTTACATGTCAAAAGGTCCACCAATAGTACTGGGAGATGAATCTCTCATTGATAGCTTGGGCAAAGGGAGGATTGATCTTGACCATGGTAAGCTCAGCAATGTATTGTATGTTCCAGGTCTTGCATATAACCTCTTATTAGTGTATCAAATGACCCACACAGGGTCTCCAAATAAGGTCATATTCTCCCCTAATGATGTTGAGATCATAGAGATATCAAGTGGTAAAGTCATTGCAAAAGGAATTGCAAATCACACTTCGAAGGTATACATGTTCTCACACTTCCTACCCTACTCAAACCCCTCTGCTCTTCTAATTCATGCTAATGAGGCAAACAAGATTTGGAATGAAAGATTTGGCCACATTAACTATAAGTATATTTCTGATATTAGTGAAAAATAAATGGTCATAGGGTTACCAAATATTAAGTTTTCCAAAGGAGTCTGTAAAGGTTGCATCTTAGGAAAACACCCAAAGCATAAATTTGAGAAAGCTAGTCATGAGAGAACCTATGCACCTCTTGAGTTGATCCACAGTGATGTTTCTGGCCCATTTCCTCATATGTTAATGAGTCAATCCAAATATGCATTGACATTCATAGATGAATTTTCCAAGTACTGTTGGGTTTACTTCCTGAAACACAAGTCTGAAGTTTTTGGCCTCTTCAAAGTCTTTAAGGCTTTGGTTGAAAACCAGTCTGGGAGGAAACTCAAGGTCCTCAGATCTGACAATGGTGGTGAGTATGTCAAGTTTAAGTTCATTCAATATTGTGCAAATGCAGGTATTCAGATGCAACATTCTATCCCTTACACACCACAACAAAATGGTGTTGCTGAGAGGAAGAACAAATCACTGAAAGAGATGGCAACCTGCATGATGGAGGCTAAGAATTTGCCACCAAAGTTTTGGGCCGAAGCTATAAACTGTGCAGCCTATATCCATAATAGGGTAGCTCATAAAAATATTGATGGTATGACTCCTTTCAAAGCATGGAGTGGGAACAAGCCAGATGTGACCCATTTTAGGATTTTTGGCTCAAGGGCTTGGGCTAGAATTCCAACAGAAAAGAGGAAGGCTTTGCAACCCCAAATCCAAGAGTGTCTATTTGTTGGGTACTATAAAGATTCAAAAGGGTACAATCTGATCAATTTTATCACAAACAAAGCCTTCATTGAAAGGAGTGTTCAGTTCCAAGAAGAGCCTTTAGCAGCTGTGGAAGTTGGAGAATCCTCTTCACCACCAGAACCATTGAATGTAAGTGAAGAGATAGTTGAGTTTGATGATTCTGATATGTCTGATAATGATGATTTAATTGCAGATCCTAAAATTCCTACAATACCAAAATTGGCAGCAAATACCATTCATGCAGCTGGAGAACTAGCTGAAAATCCTAATGATCCTAGGAGGACTAGATCTCAGTTTGAGAGTGCTCTGTGTATGAAAGACCCTTTGTTTGAAGAGAAATGATATCTGATGGTTGAATTAGAACCAAAAACATATGAAGATGCAGCACATTATCCAAGATGGAAAACATCCATGAAAGAAGAGTTCAACTCACTCTAGAAGAACAACACTTGGGAGCTGGTTGATCTTCCCCCGGGGAGGAAGCTAGTTCAGTGTAAGTGGGTTTACAAAACCAAGTTTGCTGCTGATGGTTCACCTTTTAAATATAAGGAAATATTGGTAGCCAAGGGCTACTCACAGGTACATGGCATAGACTACAATGAGACCTTTTCACCAGTGGCAAAGATGGACTCCATCAGGCTAGCCTTAGCCATTGCAGCTTCGAAGCAGTAGGAGGTACATCACATGGATGTGAAGTGTGCTTTCCTGAATGGAGATATTACTGAATATATTTACATGCATCAGCCTCAAGTCTTTGCTACTAATCCATCTCTTGTGTGCAGACTAAATAAATCATTGTATGGGCTTAAGCAAGCCCCCAGGGCTTGGTATGCCAAGATTGATGGCTTTCTGCTATCATTGAATTTTGTTCTATGCAAGTCAGATCCTAATGTTTATTTGAAGCTGATTCATGGTTCTTTGATGATTATTTTCTTGTATGTATATTACCTTCTCATTACAGGAAGCTCAAAGGATGAAATTGCCTCCTTGAAGGATGCAATGAACCATGCATTCTCTATGACTGATTTGGGGTTATTGAGCCAATTCTTGGGGCTCGAGATTGCTCAAACCAAAAATGGAATAAAATTACATCAGTCCAAGTATACCTTGGATTTTATGAACAATTTCAACATGAAGGATTGCAATCCAAGCAAGACTCCCTTCCTTTCAGGAGTTAAGCTTGAAGAAGCAGATTCTTCACCTATGGTAAATAATACACTGTATAGGAAACTGATTGGGTGTTTGTTGTACCTTACACATACTCGACCTGGTATTTCTTATGTAGTAAGTGTGGCTTAAAGATACATCGATCAGCCTCCTGAGATCCATTGGAGAGTAGCCAAAAGGATCCTTAACTTTGTTCAGGGAACAAGGACTCATGGGATCTTCTACAAAGCTAAATCTGATCTTGATTTGATTGGGTTTACTAACAGTGATTGGGTAGGTGACAACACAGATCGAAAGTCAACATCAGGATATGTGTTCATGCTTACTGAAGGACCAATCATCTGGTCAAGCAAGAAACAAAGTTCCATTGCACTCTAATCTACAGAAGCAGAGTACATAGGAGTTTTAAATGTAGCAACTCAATGTTTATGGTTGCAGGGGTTACTTGGTGAGTGTGGATTTGAATCAAAATACTCAACTACTATATATTTTGATAATTATAGTACCATTCGAATCTGCAATGATCTAGTTCAGAGACAAAGAACCAAACACATTGAGATCCATATGCAGTACATCCGACAGCTTGTGCATGATGGCAACATTCACCTACTCTTCTGTTCATCTTTAGAACAAGTAGCAGATATCTTCACCAAAAAAATTTTGTGAGAAGACATTCAGCAATCTCAAATCACTGCTGGGGATTGCTGATCATGCTATGAAGCATGAGTGATGACAAGATTTTCAAATTTTGTTTTACTGTCCATGTTTAAGCGTGGATTTTTCCCACTAGGTTTTTGCCTCTTTCCTTGGTTAAATGGACATGCAGTATGTAAAGGGTGACTAAGCATTGTTGCTAGGCCCTATAATTTTCTGATATTTTACTCATAAGTCAGGCTTAAGGGGGGGTGTTAGAATAATCAACCCATAGTTAGCTACCTTAGACATTAATTAATCCATTTTTGTCTTATTTGCCTAGTTTCCATATTCCACCTTATGCAAGTTGTCCTCCACATGTCCAAAGTGGTAAAACTTGCTAAAATTGAGTCATGGAGTGCTTGGGAAACCACTTGGAATCAATTCTGCTTTATTCCTGGCCTTCCTAGCGCATGTCTGTTTTTTCTTCTTTATTGCCTGCTTTTGCTGAGTTTTAAGGCAATTGGGAAAGTTTGACTAGGTGAAGTTAACTTGTTTTTTGTCCTTATCATCCTCCACTCTTTTCTCCTAAGAAAAGCATGTATGAGTTGTCCTTCCATCATCTATTATCTTGCCTAATTCATTTTTCCAATTCGTGAGCTCCTAGACATATTTGGAAACTGCTTTATGCACCTATGGGGGATTTGCTTAGATTTAGTAAGCCTGCTTTTGACCAAATTAGAATGGCATCCCAATGCATTCGAATCTCTCATGTAATTATTTATTGTGGCAGCCTATGACTTCACAGGGTTGTCTATTGTACACTTATTCAATACATATTAGTGTTCTGCTCCATATTCAGTCTCCTTTGTGTGTAATTTGCATGTGTAATTGGCAATTTTTGTGAGTGTAATTGTTCTAACACTTGGGTTCAATTTCCACACTATTTTATCCCTCTTTCAACATTGGTAAAACCAAGGTTTAAAATATGCACTTTTGTCGACTTTCTTGGAAATGAAATTTGAAAGTGGATTTAGATATCCATTTGAGATATAAGCATCGACACCTATTTTTATGAGATTTGGGGATATTTTTGCCCCTATTAAAGGTTGGTAAAAAATAGGTTGAAAATTTGCATTTTTTCCTATTTCTCAAAATTCAAAATTTAAAGTAGATTCCCATTCGAGAGATAAGCATGGACACCTAATTTTATGATATTTGGAGCTATTTTGGTCGTCGTTCAAATTTGGTCAAACCAAGTTTGAAAATATGCACTTTAATCGACCTACTCGGATTTAAAATTTGAAACTGGATTTAAGTACCCATTTGAGAGATAAGCCTACGTCTAGATTTTTTAGGGATTGCGAGCCATCTTGGACCTCGACCAAACTTGGTCAAGCCAAGGCCCAAAATGTTGCATTTTTTTCAACTTCTCAAAATTCAAATTTTAAAGTAGATTTAGATACCCATTTGAGAGATAAGCATGGACAAGTATTTTTATGCAATTTAGAGCTATTTTGGCCCTCGTTCAAGGTTGGTCAAACCAAGGTAGAAAAGATGCACTTTTGTCAACTTTCTTGGAATTGAAATTTGAAACTGGATTTAGGTACCCATTTGAGAGATAAGGCTACATGTAGTTTTTTTAGGAATTGCGAGCCATTTTGGACCTCGGTCAAACTTGGTCAACCCAAGGCCTAAAACGTTGCATTTTTTTCAATTTCTCAAAATTCAAATTTTAAGGTAAATTTAGGTACCCATTTGAGAGATGAGCACGTATACCTATTTTTATGATATTTGGAGCTATTTTGGCCCTCGTTCAAGGTTGGTCAAACTACAGTTGATTGTATGCACTTTTGTCAACTTTCTAGGAATTGAGTTTTGAAAGAGTATTTATGTAACCATTTGAGAGATAATCTTACATGTAGTTTTTTTGGGGGATTCCAGACCATTTTGGACCTCGTTCAAACTTGGTTAAGTCGAACCCTAAAATGTTGCATTTTTTCCAATTTCTCAAAATTCAAATTTTAAGTATATTTAGGTACCCATTTGAGAGATAAGCATTGACACCTTTTTTATGAGATTTGGAGCTATTTTGGCCCTCGTTCAGGGTTGGTCAAACTCGGGTTGAAAAGATGCACTTTTCCACAATTTCTCAAAATTCAAATTCTAAAGTAGATTTAGATACCGATTTGAAAGATAAGCTTGGAAACCTATTTTTATGAGATTTGGAGCTATGTTGTCCCTCATTCAAGGTTGGTCACAAATAGGTTGAAAATTTGTATTTTTTGCAATTTCTCAACATTTAAATTTGAAAGTAGATTTAGGTACTCATTTGAGAGATAAGCCTACATGTATATTTTTTGGGGATTGCGAGTTATTTTAGACGTCGGTCAAACATGGTCAAGCGAAACCCTAAAACTTTGAAGTTTTCCAATTTCTCCAAATTCAACTATTAAAGAAGATTTAGATATCCATTTGAGAGATAATCCTAGACACCTATTTTACGATACTTGGAGCTATTTTGGACTTCGTTCAAGGTTGAAATATGGACTTTAGTCGACTTGCTTGGAATTGAAATTTGAAACTGGATTTAGGTACCCATTTAAGTGATAAGGCTATATGTAGTTTTTTGGGGAGTTGTGAGTCAATTTAGACCTCAGTCAAACTTGGTCAAGCCAAGGCCTAAAACGTTGCATTTTTTGAATTTCTTGAAATTCAAATTTGAAGAAATATTTAGATACCCATTTGGAAGATAAGCATGGACACTTATTTTTATTAGATTTGGAGCTATTTTAGCCCTAGTTCAAGGTTGGTCAAACCAATGTTTAAAAGAGGCAGTTTTATTGACTTTCTCGAAATTAGAAATTTGAAAGTGGATTTAGGTACCCATTTGACAAGCGAGCATGGACACCTATTTTTATGAGATTTGGAGCTATTTTTTCCCTTGTTCAAGATTGGTCAAACCAAGGTTGAAAATATGCACTTTTGTCGACTTTCTTGAAATTGAAATTTTAAAGTAGATTTAGGTACCCATTTGAGAGATAAGCATGGACACCTATTTTTATGAGACTTTGACATTTTTTGGCCCTCGCTTAAGGTTGCTCAAACAAAGGTTGAAAATATGCACTTTTGTTGACTTTCGTGGAATTGGGTTTTGAAAGTTGATTTAGGTACCCATTTGAGAGATGAGCATGGACACCGAATTTTATGAGATTTGGATCTATTTTGGCCCTTGTTCAAGGTTGGTCAAACCAAGGTTGAAAATACGCAGTTTTGTCAACATTCTCAGTATTGAAATTTGAAAGTGGAGGTACCCATTTGAAAAATAACCATGGACACCTATTTTTATGAGATTTGGAGCTATGTTGGACCTCAATCAAGATAGAGCAAACCAAGGTTGAACCTCGGAATAGAAATTTGAAAGTGGATTTAGGTACCCATTTGAGAGATAAGACAAAAAGGGTATCTAAATCTACTTTCAAAATGCAATTCCGAGAAAGTCAACAAAACTACATATTTTCAACATTGGTTTGACAAAACTTGAACGACGACCAAAATAGCTCCAAATATCATAAAAATATGTGTCCATTCTTATCTTTCAAATGGTTATCGAAATCTTCTTTAAAATTTGAATTTTGAGAAATTGGAAAAAATGCAGTGTTTTAGGCCGTGGTTTGACCAAGTTTAACCGAGGTCCAAGCTAGCTCGCAATCGCCAAAAAACCTACATGTAGAATTATCTCTCAAATGGGTACCTAAATCCACTTTCAAATTTTAATTCCAAGAATGTCAACAAAAGTCCATCTTTAAGGGCTTGGTTTCACCAACCTTGAACAAGGGCCAAAATAGCTCCAAATCTCATAAAAATAGTTGTCCATGGTTATCTCTAAAATGGGTATCTAAATCTACTTTAAAATTCAAATTTTGAGAAATTGGAAAAAACTCAACGTTTTAGGCCTTAGATTGACCATGTTTGACTAAGGTACAAAATGGCTTACAATCCCCAAAAAAACTATATGTAGGCTTATGTGTCAAGTGGGTACCTAAATCCACTTTTAAATTTTAATTCCAAGAAATTGGAAAAAATGCAACGTTTTAGGCCTTGGCTTGAGCGAGTTTGACCAAGGGAAAAAATGGCTCACAATCCTGCAAAAAAACTTTATGTGGGCTTATCTCTCAAATGGGTACCTAAATCCACATTCAAATTTCAATTTCGAGAAAGTCGACAAAAG
Source organism: Pseudotsuga menziesii (assembly GCA_001517045.1). NCBI lineage: Eukaryota > Viridiplantae > Streptophyta > Pinopsida > Pinales > Pinaceae > Pseudotsuga > Pseudotsuga menziesii. The sequence continues at coordinate 13,624 of LPNX010188831.1, read as the reverse complement.
TGCATATTTTCAACCTTGGTTTCATAAAAATTGAATGAGGGACAAAATAGCTCCAAGTCTCGTAAAAAAAGGTCTCCATTCTTATCTATCAAATATGTACCTAAATACAGTTTCAAAGTTCAATTCTGAGAAAGTCGACAAAAGTGCATACTTTCAACCTTGGTTTGACCAACCTTGAACGAGGGCCAAAACAACTCCAAATCTCATAAAATTAGGTGTGAATGTTTATCTCTCAAATGGGTACCTAAATCCAATTTGAAAACTCAATTCCGAGAAAGTCCAATAAAGTGCATATTTTCAACCTTGGTTTGACCAACCTTGAATGAGGGCCAAAGTATCTCCAAGTATCATAAAAATAGTTGTCCATGCTTATCTCTCAAATGCGTACCTAAATCCATTTTCAAATTTCAATTTTGAGAAAATCGACAAAAGTGTATATTTTCAACCTTGGTTTGACCAACCTTTAACGAGGGCCAAAATAGCTCCAAATCTCATAAAAATACGTGTCCATGCTTATTTCTCAAATGAGTACCTAAATCCACTATAAAATTTCTCATTCCAAGAAAGTCGAAAAAAGTGAATATTTTCAACCTTGGTTTGACCAACCTTGAACAAGGGCCAAAATAGCTCCAAATCTCTTAAAAATAGGTGTCCATGATTATCTCTCAAATGGGTATTTAAATCAAATTTCAAATTTTTTATTTCGAGGAAGTTGACAAAAGTGCATACTTTCAACCTAGGTTTGACCAACCTTGAACGAGGGCCAAAATAACTCCAAATATCATAAAAATAGGCATCAATGCTTATCTCTCAAATGGGTACCTAAATCCACTTTCAAATTTCAATTCTGAGAAAGTCGACAAAAGTCCATATTTTCAACCTTGTTTCGACCAACCTTGAATGAGGGCCAAAATCGCTCCAAATATCATAAAAATAGGTGGCCATGCATATCTCTCAAATGGGTACCTAAATCCAGTTAAAATTTCAATTCCGAGAAAGTCATCAAAAGTGCATATTTTCAATGTTGGTTTGACCAACCTTGAAATTGGCCCAAAATAGCTCCAAATATCATAAATATAGGTGTCCATGCTTATCTCTAAAATGGGTATCTAAATATACTTTAAAATTTGAATTCTGAGAAATTGGAAAAATGTAGCATTTTAAGCCTTGGCTTGACCAAGTTTGACCGAGGTCCAAAATGACTCGTAATCCACAAAAAAACTACAAGTAAGCTTATCTCTCAAATGGGTACTAAATCCACTTTCAAATTTCAATTTCGAGAAAGTCAACAAAAGTGCTTATTTTCAACCTTGGTTTGACCAACCTTGAACAAGGGCCAAAATAGCTCCAAATCACATAAAATTAGGTGTGTAGGCTTACCTCTCAAATGGGTATCTAAAATCTACTTTAAAATTTGAATTTTGAAAAATTGAAAAAATGCAACAATTTAGGCCTTGGCTTGACCAAGTTTGACAGAGGTCCAAAATAGCTCGCAATCCCCAAAAAATCTTCATGTAGGCTTATCTTTCAAATGGGTACCTGAATATACTTTCAAATTTCAATTTTGAGAAATTGGAAAAAATGCAAATTTTCAACATATTTTTTACCAACCTTGAACAAGGGCCAAAATAGCTCCAAATCTCATAAAAATAGGTATGCATGCTTATTTCTCAAATGGGTATCTAAATGTACTTTAAATTTGAATTTTGAGAAATTGGAAAAAATGCAACGTTTTAGGCCTTGAATTGACCAACTTTGACCGAGGTAAAAAATGGCTCCAAATCTCATAAAAATACGTGTCCATGCTTATCTCTCAAATGTGTATCTAAATCTACTTTACAATATGAATTTTGAGAAATTGGAAAAAATACAACTTTTTAGGCCTTGGCTTGACCAAATTTAACCAAGGTCCAAAATGTCTCACTATCCCCAAAAAAACTACCTGTAGGCTTATCTCTCAAATGCGTACCTAAATCCAGTTTCAAATTTCAATTTCAGGAAAGTAAAAAAAAGTACATCTTTTAGCCCTTGTTTTGAACAACCTTGAACAAGGGCCAAATTAGCTCCAAATATCATAAAAATAGGTGTCCATATTTCTCTAATGGGTATCTAAATCTACTTTCAAAACTCAATTCCAAGAAAGTCGACTAAAGTGCATATATTCAACCTTAGATTGACCAACCTTGAATGAGGGCCAAAATAGTTCCAAGTCTCATAAAAATAGGTGTACATGCTTATCTCTCAAATCGGTATCTAAATATGCTTTAAAATTTGAATTATGAGAAATTGCAAAAAAATGCAACGTTCTAGGCCTTAGATTGACCAATTCGACTGAGGTCCAAAATAGCTCACAATCCCCCAAAAAACATGTAGTCTTATCTCTCAAATGGGTACCTAAATCCACTTTAAAATTTGAATTTTGAGAAATTGGAAAAAATGCAACGTTTTAGGCCTTGGCTTGACCAAGTTTGAAGGAGGTACAAAATAGCTCAGAATCCCCCAAAAAATCTACATATAGGATTATATCTCAAATTTGTACCAAAATCCACTTTCAAATTTCAATTCCGAGAAAGTTTGCAAAAGTGCATATTTTGATTCTTGGTTTGACCAACCTTGAACGAGGACCAAAATAGCTCCAAATCTCATAAAAATAGTTGGCCCTCATTCAAGATTGGTCAAACCAAGGTAGAAAATATGCGCTTTTGTTGACTTTCTCCAAATTGAGTTATGAAAGTGGATTTAGGTACCCATTTGAGAGATAAGCATGGACACCTATTTTGATTAGATTTGGAGCTACTTTTTCCCTCGTTCAAGGTTGGTCGAACCAAGGTTGAAAGTATTTACTTTAGTCGACTTTCTTGGAATTTAAATTTGAAAGTGGATTTAGATACCCATTTGAGAGATAAACCTACATGTAGTTTTTTGGGGATTGAGAGCCATTTTGGACCTTGGTCAAGCCAATTCCTAAAACGTTGCATTTTTTCCAATTTCTGAAAATTCAAATTTTAAAATAGATTTAGATGCCTATTTAAGAGATAAGCATGGACACCTCTTTTTATGATATTTGGAGCTATTTTGGCCCTCATTCAAGGTTGGCCAAACCAAGGTTGGAAAGATGCAGTTTTGTGGACTTTCTTGAAATTGAAATTTTAAAGTACATTTAGATACCACATTTGAAAGATAAGCAAGGGAACCTATTTTTATAAGACTTGGAGCTATTTTGGCCCTCATTCAAGGTTGCTTAAACCAAGGTTGAAAATATGCACTTTACTCGAATTTCTTGGCATTGAAATTTGAAACTATATTTAGGTACACATTTGAGAGATAACCCAACATGTAGTTTTTTGGGGATTCTGCTCCATTTTGGATCTCGGTCAAACTTAGTCAAGCCAAGACCTAAAATGTTGCATTTTTTCCACTTTCTAAAAATTCAAATTTTAAAGTAGATTTAAATATCCATTTGAAGATAAGCATGGCAACTCTTTTTATGAGATTTAGAATTATTTTGGCCCTCATTCAAGGTTGGTCAAACCAAGGTTGAAAATATGCAATTTTATCGACATTCTTGGATTTGAGTTTTGAAAGTGGATTTAGGTATCCTTTTGAGAGATAAGCATGGACACCTATTTTTATGAGATTTGGAGCTATTTTGGCCCTCATTCAAGGTTGGTCAAACCAAGGTTCAAAATATGCTCTTTTGTCGACTTACTTGGAATTGAAATTTGAAAGTGGATTTAGGTACCCATTTGAAAAATAAGCATGGACACTTATTTTTATGAGATTTGGAGCTATTTTGGTCGTCATTCAAGGTTGGTTAAACAAAGGGTGAAAATATGCACTTTTGTCTACTTTTTGGAAATTGAATTTTGAAAGTGGATTTACATACCCATTTTAGAGATAAGCATGGACACCTAATTTTATGATATTTGGAGCTATTTTGGCCCTCGTTCAAGGTTGGTCAAACCAAGGTTGAAAATATGAACTTTTGTCGACTTTCATGAAATTGAAATTTGAAAGTTGATTTAGTTACCCATTTGAGAGATAAGCATGGACACCTATTTTTAGAAGACATGGATCTATTTCAGTCCTCATTCAAGTTTGGTCAAACCAAGGTTGAAAATATGCACTTTTGCGACTTTCACAGAATTGAAATTTTAAAGTAGATTTAGATACCCATTTGAGAGATAAGGATGGACACCTATTTTTATGAGATTTGGAGTTATTTTGGCCTGCATTCAAAGTTGGTCAAACCAAGCTTGAAAATATACACTTTAGTCCACTTTCTCAAAATTGAAATTTGAAAGTGAATTTAGGTACCCATTTGAGAGATAAGCCTGCATGTATATTTTTGGGGGATTACGAGCTATTTTAGCCCTCATTCAAGGTTGGTCAAACCAAGGTTTAAAATGTGCACTTTAGTCGACTTTCTCAGAATTGAAATTTGATGGTGGATTTAGATACCCATTTGATAGATAAACCTACATGTATTTTTTTGGCAGATTGCGAGCCATTTTGGACCACGGTCAAACTTGATCAAGCAAAGGCCTAAAATGTTGCATTTTTCCAATTTCTCAAAATTCATATTTTAAAATACATTTAGACGCATATTTAAGAGATAAGTATGGACACCTATTTTTATGAGATTTGGAGCTATTTTATTTTGTCCCGTGCTCAAGATTGGTCAAACGAAGGTTGAAAAGAAGCACTTTTACCCACTTTTTCTGAATTGAAATTTGAAAGTGGATCTGGATCTACATGTATTTTTTTGGGGGATTGCGGGTCATTTTGGACCTAGATCAAACTTGGTCAAGCCAAGCCATAAAATGTTGCATTTTTTCCAATTTCTCAAAATTCAAATTTTATGGTAGATTTAGGTAACCATTTGAGAGATAAGCATGTATACCTATTTTATGTTATTTGGAGTTGTTTTGGGCCCTCGTTCAAGGTTGGTCAAACCAAGGTTGAAAATATGCACTTTTGTCAACTTTCTCGAAATTGAAATTTGAAACTAGAATTAGGTTTCCATTTGAGCGAAAAGTATGGACACCTATTCTTATGATATTCAGAGCTATTTTGGCCCTCGTTCAAGATTGGTTAAACCAAGAATAAAAATATGCACTTTTCTTTTCTTTTCCGGAATTAAAATTTGAAAGTGGATTTTGGTACCCATTTTAGAGATAAGCATGGACACCTATTTTTATGAGATTTGGATCTATTTGGCCCTCGTTCAGGTTGGGAAAACCAAGGTTGAAAAGATGCACTTTTTTTACTTTCCCGAAATTGAGTTTTGAAAGTGGATTTAGGTACCCATTTGAGAGATAAGCATGGACACCTATTTTTATGAGATTTGTAGCTATTTTGGCCCTCGTTCAAGGTTGGTCAAACCAGGGTTGAAAATTTGCAGTTTTTTTACTTTCTTGAAATTAAAATTTGAAAGTGGATATATGTACTGATTTGAGAGATAAGCATGGACACCTATTTTGGCCCTCATTCAAGGTTTGGTCAAATCAACGTTGAAAATATGCATTTTCGTTGACTTTCTCTGAATTGAGTTTTGAAAGTGGGTTTAGGTTTCCATTTGAGAGATAAGCATGAACACCTAATTTTATGAGATTTGAAGCTATTTTGGCCCTCGTTCAAGGTTGTTCAAACCAAGGTTGAAAATATGTTGTTGTTTCAACTTTCACAGAATTGAAATTTTAAAGTAGATTTAGATACCCATTTGAGAGATAAGAATGGACACCTATTTTTATGAGATTTGTAGCTATTTTGGCCCTCATTCAAGGTTTGTCAAACCAAGCTTGAAAATATACACTTTAGTCCACTTTCTCGAAATTGAAATTTGAAAGTGGATTTAGGTACCTGTTTGTCTTAGGTTTTTTCTAGCCTTAGTTGATTGTTTACCTTAGACTCTCTCTTGTTCTTGATTTTTTTTAAATCTTTCTTTAAAACTTTAGGTTAGTTCTCCTTTTATTTCATGAATTACATATATATTAAGTTTCTTTAGCCAAGCTCCAATAGATGATTAATTCCTCATTTAAAAAACATTATATATGATTGTTATTAATATATGCTGGCAGCACATGCTATTCATTATGCCGCCAGCTCGCCAAGTTTGGAGTATGTGTGCAAGCATACTCATATAAAAGATCAGGTTTTGAAGTTTGATCCATTTATTATGGCCAGGATTCCCTTTGCACATTTTCTCTCAATGTGTTAATACGGTTGATCATCTAGGCACTGTTTCTTACAGGCTCAACGACCTCCTCAGTCAGTAAACTACAGAACTATCATCCACAGAACTTAAGATATCTTTCCTTAATCAAAGGTTTCGCACTTATCAAGAGTATGGGAAGTTTGGAGAGTAAATTATTTGTAGCTATACACGACAGATTCTTGCAGGATTGGCGTATTTGCATGGAAAAAATATTGTGTACAGGGACATCAAAGGATCCAATATGTTGGTGTATCCCAATGATCAAGTATAGCTGGCAGACTTTGGCATGGCTAAACATATCATTGCACACTTCTACCCTTTTTCATTCATAGGAAGTCCATATTGGATGGCCCCTGAGGTTACCAAAAATTCAAATCGATATAATTTGGCTGTGGACATTTGGTACCTTTCCTGCACAGTTCTAGAGATGTCTACCGCAAAGCCACCCTGAAGTGAATATGAGGGGATTACTGCAATGTTCAAAATTGGGAATAGTAAGGAGCTTCCCACAATTCCTAACTTCCTTTCAGATGAAGGTAAGTAATACATGAGACTTTGTTTGCAACACAACCCAAAAAATCGTCTTGCAGCTGCACAACTTTTAGAGCACCCTTTTAGTAAAAAATACCGCACCATATGTAAAATTGGATGTTTCCACACAAAGTGACGAGATGTTGTCTTTTCCAACTAATGTTGATTGATCTATGAATGTCACACAAGGTGTTGAACACATGTGGAATATTTCATCTCTTGATATAGACTATGCAACAACAAAGTCAAAGGTAAAGTTTCCCTTTCATTCATCAAATGAGCATTCCAATGTACAAAAGAAAATATCTTTGCCAGTATCTCCATCAGGAAGTCCATTAATGCAGCCACGATTCCCACATTATAGAAGTGGAATGATGTGTCCTTCTCCTATATGAACCCCACTTGTTAACTCTGGTTCTTTGAATCCTTTGATTGGAGATCATGGTGCCATCCCATTCCAAGTAAATGGAGCTCTGAGACAATCCTCATATGCAGATGAAGGTTTTGGAAGCTTTACAAGATCACCTAATGGGCCATGTTTTAATGGGTCAAGTTTGAATTGTCTTTATCATGATTGCAGACAAAATATTTACCTTGGAACATAGGTAGTCCATACTCTGGAAGGATCCCTTAGACTACAAGATCAAATAGCAACAAATAAAGATATTCTAGGGAAAGCATGTGGTAAAATAACTCGTGAACCTTTAAATAAATGAAGTGGCAAAATATTGGAAATAGGATACATAAATAATTAAAGAAACATCCTGCTTGAAGAAAGTCAAAGATTAACCAAGATTTCGAGCATACAAGTGGCAAGGTACTCTACAGCAAATAATCAGCTTTCAAAGAATCATTTCCAGATTATATGGTAGTCATGATCATATCTAGATTTTTTGGGCAAAAGATCAGTAATCGAGAGTTCAAGTTGAGAAATTTCAGCATATCATTAGCTATCAAATAATTAGTTCCAGATTTCTAGTGATAGATTGAGATTTATTCTATTTTTTGAACTTGATGATAAGATTTTATTGGTGGATTGTATACTTTTATATATTCACACATTTAAATGTAAAAAAGGAGACACATGGGAGTCGAGAGACTGGAACTTATGCAGACCTACAATACTTTATGTGTAAGATCTTTTTGTTTTATGAATGATTAATGTCTATTTGGAGCTAGGTTTTGGACTTATATTATGTTTATGTTCATTAGTTCTATTTGAACTCTGGTTTATATTGTAGTTATGTAGATGTCTTCTATATAGATGCTATATTTACTTGTGAATGTTTATGTTTGCATGAGATTTGGGATGTTATTTCAAAATGTCTGTACATTTATGTATGTTACAATAATAAACTGTATATTTATTACTTTTTTATATATATTCATAAAACCTTGTTTCAATTGCTTAAAATTGTGCCATCATTCGCGCTACAAATTTGCTTCCTTATACATATTTGTACTTGATGTTATCAGATCATTGTATCTCTATGTATGGTTCTTACTATATCTGATTCTTATATTGTTAATCCAAAAACCCAAAAATTTATCTTTTTATGTTGAGGTGCCTGAACACTACTGACCCCATAGTCTAGCCAGCAGACTTTAAGGAAAACATCTTTTGGTGACTCCGCTGGGGATAAAGCATATAAGTTCTTCCTTGGTTTGACAATGATTAGATACAGTCTTTGATGGTGAACAAGGGCTGGTCACACACTTTAGACTACATTCTTTCATTGGGAGGCTCCATGATTAAAAGGCTCCACTGGTGGAAGGGACCCATTGATAAAAAAGAGATGAAGAGATTAAATGGAAATATCAGGTATTAGCTTGGTTGTTTCCTCTATGAACTTTTTCTTTTCTTCAGCAACTCACTCCTACTTTTCCCTTCATTCATTAAGAGGATCATCTTATGTTTTGTTTATTTGGATGATCATCAACCTACTTTTGTACATCCATCTTTAGAAGAATAAAATTTGCATCCTCCTCATGTTATTGATGTTGATCCTATATCTTCACCCCAGCCTACTTATAAGGATGAGCTTTGTATTCAAATCCTTTCTGAGTTTAATCAACCATATAACCTCGAGGAGATTAAAAATGATTCAAAGCCTTCTCAGATCTCAACACCTTATTCCATTAAAAATGAACCTTGCCATCAGCCGATTAATTCACATGTTCAAACTACTACTTTTCAAGCTCAAATTAGAAATAAGTTGTTTAAACCTTTGAGGCTGCCATATCACCTTAATCCTTATCCTCTTGATTTCTGTGAGTATCTTCCTCGGTTTTCTGGAGAAGATCGTGTTTTAGTTAAAAAACACTTGGAATCTTTTCACAATTTCATTGATAATTTTGAAATAGTACATGAGGATGTTGTTTTGAGGTTGTTTTCCAAATATTTGGTGGGGGATGTTGTAGTGTGGTTTAAAAATATAGAAGCTAGTTCTATTGGTTCATGGGTTGAGTTATATAATACTTTTTCAAGATCTTGGGGAGAGAACAAGTCTTTTGATCAATACCTCACTGATTTTTTCACTTTGAAGAGAGGAAAGGAAGAAGCTTTGGTTGTCTTCAATAGAAGGTTTTACAGTGTTTATCATAGTATGCCCTTGTAGATTAGGCCCACTGAGACAGATGACATGGTATATTATGTTATGGCTCGACATTCAGATCTTGTTCTTTTCCTATTAGAGAGGAAATAATCATCTTTAAGACAATTTTTTGAAGATTCTAAAGGAGTGGAGGAGAACATCCGTGCTTCCAAAGGGATTCAATATCCATTTTACTGTGAAGATCTACATGGGAAGGAGTAGGAAGACTATCAGTATGTTTTAGATTTTGAGCAGGAAGACAATAAGTATGGATCAGATCCAGAACAACAGCAGGGATGTAAGTATATTTTAGAGTTGGATAAGAGATATGTAGCATTTATAAATTATTATATGGATAGGTATGCATATCAAGTTTATGATCAGTGTTGAAACCATATTGATTATATAGTAACCAATGATTGCTTGGATAATTACATCTTTTTGGCCAATCATAATTAGTGTGTTTCAAACACTGCTTCATCATTATCTTATGATCATTTTTATGAAAAGGAATTTGCTGCTCCTCAGCATCTTAATGTTGATATGGGAACCCATTTCCCATTCTTGACTTATGATGAATTTAGGCAACATAAAAAAGGATATTATTTACAAGCAAAGAATGAAGTTGAAAATATCTATATCAATCATATGCATGAAGAAACATTTCAGCAGAACTCAGAATTTGAGGTTGTCTTTGATCATAATAAAACAAGTAATGTCCATGGGTTGTTTCAAGAGGATTATGGGACTATGAATGAAACAGAAATTGTAGATCAGCCGTATGGTCTTCTATATCAACTAAAACACTGTCATGTTTTTCGGGACCCAGTGGCCATTTACATGGAATCAGAGGTTTCAAAAGGTTTCATCCTTCTAGAATTTGAAATCAAAGTAGAATATGCTTTGCAAATTGATTTTCTGCTTCAAATGATAAATTGTTCTTTGATTTTTATCTACCTGCAAGCATTTGTTACAATGGGATGGATGCTATCATGGCTTCAATGGAAGTATGATTACACTTGATTGGGATGTTTCTACTGGTAGAAGTAGGAGTTAGCAGGAGAACAAGCTTTCCATACAAGCATGTAGATTCTTTTTAGTATGTTGGTTTGCAGCAGTATTTTGTTATTTCAGAGGTGTGCTCAGAGTTCGAAAAAATTTCAGATATTTGGTATAAGACTCCACAGCCCAATGGATCAATATTCTTGATAGAAAGTAAGGAACTTGGTCTTCATTTCTTGGAAAATCACAAGGAAATGCCACCCCCCAGTTGGAGCCAGTGTTTGTCTTAGGTTTTTTCTAGCCTTAGTTGATTGTTTACCTTAAACTCTCTCGCGTTCTTGATTTTTTTTAAATCTTTCTTTAAAACTCTAGGTTAGTTCTCCTTTTATTTCATGCATTGCATATATATTAAGTTTCTTTAGCCAAGCTCCAATAGATGATTAAGTCTTCATTTAAAAAACATTATATATGATGGCAACACATGCTATTCATTATGTTTCCAACTCACCAAGTTTGGAGTATGTGTGCAGGCATACTCATATAAAAGATCAGGTTTTAAAGTTTGATCCATTTATTATGGCATGGATTCCATTTGCATGTTTTCTCTCAATGTGTTAATACTGTTGATCATCTAGGAACTGTTGCTTACAAGATCAATGACCTCGTAAGTTAGTAAACTACAGTTTTATCATCCACAGAATTTAAGATAGCTTTCCTTGATCAGGGGTTTCACACTTATCAAGAGTATGGGCAGTTTGGAGAGAAATTTATTCGTAGCTATACACGATAGATTCTTACGGGATTGGCATATTTTCATGGAAAAAATACTGTACACAGGGACATCAAAGGAGCCAATATGTTGGTGTATCCCAATGGTCAAGTAAAGCTGGTATACTTTAGTCTTTTGCATGGCTAAACATATCACTGCACACTCCTGCCCTTTGTGATTCATAGGAAGTCCATATTGGATAGCCCCTAAGGTTACCAAAAATTCAAATGGATATAATTTTCCTATGGACATTTGGATCCTTGGTTGCATAGTTCTAGAGATGGCTACCGCAAAGCCACCCTGAAGTGAATATGAGGGGATTGCTGCAATGTTCAAAATTGGGAATAGTAAGGAGCTCCCCACAATTCCTAACTTCCTTTCAAACAAAGGTAAGGAATTTGTGAGGCTTTGTTTGCAACACAACCCAACAAATCGTCTTGCAGCTGCGCAACTTTTAGAACACCCTTTTTGTGAAAAATACTGCACCATATGTAAAATTGGATGTTGCCACACAAAGTGACGAGGTGTTGTCTTTGCCAACTAATGTTAATCGATCTATGAATGTCACACAAGGTGTTGAACGCATGAGGAATCTTTCATCTCTTAATATAGACCATGCAACAACATAGTCAAAGGTAAAGTTTCCCTTTCATTCATCAAGTGAGCATTCCATTGTACAAAAGAACATATCTTTGCTAGTATCTCCATCAGGAAGTCCATTAATGCAGCCACGATTCCCACATTATAGAAGTGACATGATGTCTCCTTCTCCTATATCAACCCCACTTGTTAACTTTGGTTCTTCAACTCCTTTGATTGGAGGTCATGGTGCCATCCCATTCCAAGTAAATGGAGCTCTGAGAGAATCCTCATATGCAGATGAAGGTTTTGGAAGCTTTCCATGATCACCTAATGGGTCATGTTTTAATGGTATTTATCATGATTGCAGACAAAATATTTACCTTGGAACACAAGCAGTCCATCCTCTGGAAGGATCCCCTAGACTGTGAGATCAAATAGCAACAAATGGAGATATTCTAGGGAAATCATGTGGAAAAATAACTCGTGAACCTTTGAATAAATGAAGTGGCAAAATCTTGGAAATAGGATATATAAATAATTAAATAAACATCCTGATTGAAGAAAGTCAAAGATTAACCAAGATTTCGAGCATACAAGTGGAAGGGCACTCTATAGCAAATAATCAGCTTTCATAGAATCATTTCCAGATTATATGGTAGTCATGATGATCTCCATATTTTTTGGGCAAAAGATCGGTAATCAAGAGTTCAAGTTGAGAAATTTCAGCATATAATCGGCTATCAAATAACTAGTTCCAGATTTCTGGTGATAGATTGAGATTAATTTTGTTTTTTGAACTTGATGATAAGATTTTATTGGTGGATTGTATACTTTTATATATTCACACATTTTGAATGTAAAAATGGAGACACATGGGAGTTGAGAGACTGGAACTTATGCAGACCTACAATACTTTGTGTAATATATTTTTTGTTTTATGAATGATTAATGTCTATTTGAAGCTAGGCTTTGGACTTATATTATGTTTATGTTCATTAGTACTATTTGAACTCTAGTTTATTTTGCGGTTATGTAGATGTCTTCTATATAGATGCTATATTTACTGGTGAATGTTTATGTTTGCATGAGATTTGGGATGTTATTTCAAATGTGTGTACATTTATATATGTTACGATAATAAACTGTATGTTTATTACTTGTTTATATATTCATAGAACCTTGTTTCAATGGCTTAAAACTATGCCATCATTCGTACTACAAATTTGCTTCCTTATACATATTTGTACTTGATGTTATCAGATCATTGTATCTCTATGTATGGTTCTTACTTTATCTGATTCTTATATTGTTAATCCAAAAACCCAAAAAATTATGTTTGTATGTTGAGGTGCCTGAACACTGCTGACCCCGTAGTCTAGGTAGCAGACTTTAAGGAAAATAGTACCCATTTGAGAGATAAGGCTGCATGCATATTTTTTGGGGATTATGAGCTATTTTGGCCCTCGTTCAAGGTTGGTCAAACCAAGGTCTAAAATGTACACTTTAGTCGACTATCTTGGAATTGAAATTTGAAAGTGGATTTAGATACCCATTTCAGAGATAAAACTACATGTAGTTTTATGGGGGACTGCGAGCCATTTTGGACCACGGTCAAAATTGGTCAAGCCAAGGCCTAAAATGTTGCATTTTTCCAATTTCTAAAAAATCAAATTTTAAAACACATTTAGATGCAGATTTAAGAGATAAGCATGGACACTGTTATCTCCCAAAAAGTACACCGTCATTTTGGGTGATAGGATGGGTTAAAATTTTTATATCTGTGAGTCTTGTGCTTCAAAATCCAAATTTTTGCTTTCGGCAGTGAACACAATCTGTGGGAGTTTACTTAACTGACGAAACAGGCCCATTTCGGCAGCTAAGACGATCTGTCAAAATGATTTTTAGCTGCCGAAAATGTTTTATGTGTGA
>LPNX010188779.1:26058-39192 GCA_001517045.1 Pseudotsuga menziesii | reverse complement strand
CCCCGCTCTCTCTCTCTCACTCTCTCTCTCTCTTTCTCTCTCTCTCTCATTTGTCTCTCTCTCTCTCTCTCTCTTTCTCTCTCTCTCTCCCACGTCCCTCTCTTCCTCTCTCGCTCTCCATATTGTGTCTCTCTCCCACTCCCTCCCTTCCTCCCTCTCCCTCCCTCCCTCTCACCATCCCTGTCTCTCTCCCTCTCTCTCTCTCCCCCTCCCTCTATCCCCCTCACTCAATCCCCTTCTGTCTTCCCTTCACTATCTCTCCCTCCCTCTCCCTCCCTCTTTCACTCTACTCGCTCTCTGTTTATCCCTCTCTCTCCCCTCTCCCTCTCTCCTCCCCTATCTCTCTCTCTCCCTCTCTCCCTCATCCCATATCTCTCTCTCTCTCTGTGTCTCTCTCTCTCTCCCTCTCTCTCTCCCTTTGCATTACTCTCTCCCTTTCTCTCTCTCTCTCTTTCTTCCCCTCTCACTCCATCCCTCTCCCCACCTCCTCTATCCCTCTCTCTCTACCCTCTCACTTCGTCCATCCCTCCCTCTCTCTCTATCCCTCCATCTATATTCCTCTCTCTCTCTCTCTCTATCTCTCTCTCTCTCACACACACACACAACCTCCCCTCTCCAACACTTTCTCTCTCTATGGCTGACGAGTTGGAAAAAAAAAAATTTGATAAATTTTATGAAAGAAAACATGAAAAATTTGTTGAAGAAAGGTGACTTCTTCGGAAGATAAAGAAATTTAGATTGGAATACCAATGCAGAGAAATAAATCGATCCATTATTACATACAAAATTGATTAGAAAGACAAATAATACCAACCATAAACAGAGTATTACATACAAAACAAGTAATATATATACAAATAAACTATGTCTGCAAATCAAGTAAATGTATACAAAGATATTTGACCGTTGTTTCGAAAGATAAAAATTCCTATCAAATACGGTTCAGAATGGAAGTTTTGAAGTGGAAGGGTGAGTTCTTAGAGACATAGAGAAATTATTCTTAGATTGGAATACCAACGAAAACAAATAAATCAATAGATTATTATGTATTTGAAAACAACGAATAACAACCATAAACACGTAAATACATCAATTATATACCTGCAACTCCAATCCATTATATATATATTGAATAGAATACAAAATTTTAAATACCTGTAACTCCAAAGATGGTGAATGAAGCTCTAGATTCATGAAAAATAGTAATTACTCGTTTCAAAGAGCAGCACCTGCATCGATCCACCCGTCCATCTATTTGCGGATTCACACAGAAGCGGCGGATATCTTTTTAAAATTTCTATGATAGCTTTTTTAAAATTTATTTGATAGCTCTGGATGCTCTTCAGCTTTACAAGCGACCAGCTGCTTCGGTGAGCTTTCAGATCGATCGTATTCAAAGACGTCCGTTGGCTCCAGAATTTCGTGCTTCGCAACGGGAACTGATGTGCAGGTTGTGTTGTTGTTGTTGGGCTGGCTGAGTGGAATATGGGACTGCGGTTCGAATCCCCTTCTTACTAATTTTTTCTTCATGTGGGTGTTGCAGTGGTTCTTTAGCTCGTCCGTCCGTCTAGGCAAAAGCCCTGCAATAAGAGACCATCTGCACAGTTTCACAGGACAATCAATATTAAAGTTCAGTTCAAAATTAAGCTTGCCATTTGAAGGAAATTGAAGCCCCTTGTCGGGGTTTATTTTAAATATCAACGCTTATGAAAAAGGAAATTGATTGAACAAACAGAGTTGATCGACTAACTTACTTGTTACCGAGGCTTGACTATCTGCTCATCTTCTTCTTAAGAGAGGTACCAAAGCTTCAGATCGGGACGCATGTAGTTTATCCATTTGAGCCTGCAGCTTTTTCGGCACCGCCGCAGCCCTAAAATTTGAAAATCATGCAAACATTGCAAGAAGCTACTCATTAATTCCATTGAAGAAGTAGAGGTTTATTGAGAAACCTGCGAACTTAGGAAGGGAACGCCAGGCGCCTTCGCCATGGGCTTGAATGCGAACGATCAGGCGGGCATCTTAGAATGGAATTGGAACCCATGAACAAGGCCAATTAGAATGGAATGCATGGTGGGGACATAGATATTATCGGATTTCATTTCATGGATTTGGATTTGGTTCATTGGCGAGAATTCTAAAACAAATTGGTATTAGAAGTAGGGCGAGGGATTGAACGCTAAAGAAACATTGGGTAGATTGAAAACCAGAACCCATCCCTTGTAATTCTAAACAAAACGAAGTGCCTCCATTTCTGAAGAAGAGCATAGAGAATATAAAAGCACACTAGATAGATTTTTAACAACGGCCATCTTTCTGAAAGCACACAAAAGATAAAAGCACGCTAGATAATATTTTTTTTTAAGTAGAGAGAAGATAAAAGCACAACGGCTATTTTTTTAAGCAGAGAACATAAAAGCACGAGGTATGGATATGGATAAAAGCACGCTAGATATATTTTTTAACAACGACTCTTTTTTAAATGGCGATTTAAAAAAGATGATTACGCCATTCCACATCAGACCATCATCATTAGTATGGTTTTGGGATAAGTTTGTTTTAGATGAAATTACAATGAAATTTTCAAAATTCTAAATAACCATGTTTAAAGATGGGTATTTAAAAAAACTAATTTTATTTATAAATTTAAAACCATAATTTAAACATCCACAAGTTCAAATTTCAAAAAATAAAAAAATAAATTCAATGAATTCTAACTTTGTTAAAATTCTTTCATTGTTATGTCTTTATTGTCTTGAGTTCTTTTTTGCGAGGAATATTTTTATAGGATCACTGTTATATACCAACTACATAGCTAACAACTTTGTTAGATTGAAGTGAGCTACATAGTTACCAACAAGGATGATTTTAAGGAACCATACTTATTTAAAATTGTATAAATGTTGGCGAATATTACCAATTCTTAAAACGCCAACTATAAAATGATTGGCGATATTTTTCAAAAAATATTTTAATTTCCAAGGATTTTATATAGTTTATATAATAATTTGGCGATTTTTAGGGTGAAAAAATTTTACCCCATCAAAATTGGGCGAAACGGGGCTTCAAAAAATGAAAAATGGCGAATCTTTTTTGGGAGAAAAACATGGAAAAATAGCCCACTGGGCTAAAATTCGCCCCTAAAATTATCCCTGGTTACCAACTTTGTTAGATTGAAGTGAGCTACATAGCTAACAATTATATTTATTCTCTTATGATTATCAAATTGGTAACAATCCTAAACAAGTTATATATCTATCTTATATATTAAAAAAAAATTGAATTGTTTAGTTAAAATTATGCACTCAGTACAATATTATTTACCTTATTTACAATGGTATTGTGGTAGTATATATGTTATGTTAATGCAATTATTGGACAATTTAAAAAAATATTGAATTGTTTAGTTAAAATTATGCACTCAGTACAATGTTATTTACCTTATTTACAATGGTATTGTGGTAGTATATATGTTACGTTAATGTAATTGTTGCATGATTTGAAGGAGAAGATATTTTTTGTTGCATTGAAGTTTAACAAAACTGATCTCAAAAACAAGAAATAAACTATGTTCCTACTACATTGTTAATGGTTGCAATCTGTTGGTAAATAGAGACAACGGTCCCATCCAAATGTTCCCTGTATTTTTCTATCATTATGTAAAACCATTCACCAGAAGCGAAAAGTCAAGGATTTGGGAATCTATCATTTACTGGTAGAGACATTCAGACAAAGGAAAGAAGGCTCTCATGATGGAGTTTCCTGTTTGATCAAAACTAAACTATATACTCTTGTTATGAAGTTTGGGGTCAAATATATTCTATTACTGCAGAGATCAACAGTAGAGCCATTGGATTTCTCTTGTATTAAGCTTTGTTTTTCTTGTTGCTTAAAAGAATAGTCCAACTTGATAAGATTATAAAAAAGTGTAATTCAACGAATCTTTTTTTAATAAAATGCCAGCCTAAATTTCCTCGAACACTGTCATTAGAAAATTTAATATATCTGCGAAGTGGCATGTTTACCATATTTTTCCACGCTTACAACTCATAGCTTCACCTTGCTCTATACGCAACATATCTTGATCTGATAGTCAGAGGGAGATCATGGGAGGGAAAACCATGTTCGCTTACCTTAGACTCTTATAAATCAAGGGAAGATCTAGCGACCACCTAATTTATCCTTAATCACCGACTTGTTGTAGTGATGACCGATTTTAACTCGGTAATTTCAATGATTCTTAACTGGTTAGGCCGACATAAATACTTAACCAACGGATTATGTAGACTTTTTCATATGTGAGTCAACTTAGGCTCATCAATTTGCCTCGAGCAAGTAACCATTTGACAAGTCACTTGGCAGTTTTACTCTAAAGTTGGATGTTTAGATATGTAATAATTGCATATAATAAGCTATGAGCTGGTAGTTAGTTTGTTCATGTGGATATGACATTGAAATAAATTGTACTTGAGATCGATATCGCTGATCATTATGGATTTTGTCGACTATCGGTGATCTCAACCTATTATTTTATTTATTGACATTAGTCTTAGTGCTTACCCCAGTTACACTTTTGCATAACATCTAGGCTAACCGAAATAATCCTCTTCTGTCTTGTTAAGAAGTGTGGACCCATTAAATTAAATGTCACATTTTTTGGTGTACTTAACGGTCGTTTGTCAAATAAGATTCATAGTTAGTAATTTAGGTTTTTTTTTTTTACTTTAATACCATAGTATAGTATAGGTAATTGATTTATTAAGACTTTGGGTGTAATTTTATGGATTTATACTCTCTAGAAATTTATAAGTGATCGATCCATTTTGCCTAGACCTTCCACTTCCACTTATAATGAGATTATTCAAAACTATGGCATTTATTTTTTTACATCAAAAGATAATAAAAAAATTAAAAGATTCAATAAAATTTTATGTATATATTTGTAGGTATGTAACATATATATTTCTAATTAAATACCATAAAAATAAAAATATATAAAACAATTTTATTAAAAAAATCCTTTAGATCTAGTCTTATTACATCTTGGATTCATGTATAATATAAATATTGTGCTATACATGAGGATTATGATTAAAATCTGGATTTTTAGATTCTATTGTATTGGAGAAATATAGGAAAATATACATAAAGTGGAACCTTCTTTTCCATAATTTGAAAAATAGTAAATGAAACACAAAAAACTTACTCTCTAACACCCGTACAACTACTATAAAATATGGAATAAAATTGGAAGGTACCTTAATGGTTTGTCAATAGAAAAAAAATATGGAATAAAATTGGAATGTAGCTTAATGGTTTCTAAATAGAATGCATTCTAATGGTAAAATAAAGCATTTGGTAAATTAAATTGTTTTATAAATCTGAGTAGATTGGAAATGATTAAAACGGATACCCTAACAATTTACCCTCAATCGATGAAATGGATACCCTCACAATTTACGCTTTTTATTACGCCGAGAGGCACTCTACAGTCCAGTATGGGGGATATCGTGTAACGTTACGTAACGTTATTTTTATTAACAAAAATAATTTTTTTAATGATAGGCCAAAATAAATGTTAGGCAAAAAAAAAACTTAATATGGGGGAGATGCTGTAATCTTCCTACCTAACAAAACAATAAAAAAGTAAAAATTTAATTATCAGTAAAAAAATATGGGTGAAGAAAAAACCACAATATGGGGGAGATGTTGTAATGGTTTTACTTAACAAAATAATAGAAAATGTTGCCCTTGCACATGGTTTTAAAACCATAAACCATGTGCACATGGTTTTAAAGCTATGGTTCTAAAACCATGCACATGGTTTTAAACCATGGTTTTAAAACTATGCGCAAGGCCTTTTAAACAACCCATCGGTTTATTGTACGTGGTTTAGGAGGGCCTTGCAAATGGTTTTAATACCATGTGCAAGGCCTCCTAAACAACCCATGGTTGTAGGAGGGCCTTGCATATGGTTTTAAAACCATGTATGGGGAAATGTTGTAATGTTAGTTCATAACAAAATAAAAAATAATAATAAATATTATATGTGGGCCATAAATAATATTAAATATTAATAATAAAATATTATATCTGGACCTTAAATAAAAAGATGTGTCTTTTGGTTTGAATCAAATCAATGGATACCTACGCAGAGATTTGATCCCTCTCGACACTTGATAGTGCCTAAGATTTGGATCTATGCTCGTTATAGACTATAAATTTATGACTAGTGAAATTTTGTTAGAATTATTGCGTCGAGAGGCACTCTACAACCCAGTATGGAGGAGATCTTGTAACCTGATGAAATTATTGCATCGAGAGGCACTCTATAGCCCAGTATGGATGAGATCTTGTAACGTGATGTAATGCTAGTTACATGTCGGCAAAAAATAATAGTGATAGCGAATATTATGGGAGAGATCTTGTAACTTGATGTAAACTTAGTAACGTTTGTAACATGTGGGCAAAAAAAAATAGTGATAGTGAAAATTATGGGAGAGATCTGGTAACGTGATGTAACATTTCTAACATGTCGGCAAAAAAAGTAAAAAATTAATTATCAATTAAAAAAATATGTGGGTGAAGAAAAAAACACAAAATTGAATTATCCGCAAAAAAATGTTGGCCTTGCACATGGTTTGAATCAAATCAATGGATACCTAAGAAGAGGTTTGCACCTCAAGAGATTTGCACCTCGAGAAATTTGATCCATCTAGACACTTGATAGAGCCTAGGATTTGGATCTACGGTGGTAATTATAGGCATTTATTGTTAAAATTTAGTGGTCATGATAGTGTTGAAGTAACTTATGTGATATAAAGGTAAAATGTTATTATATATGCGCTAATTTTCAAAAGGAATAATGTGTGTTTAAAATGGATGATATTTGGTTTGATTAAATTTATATAGTTAAGGTTGTGACATAAAAGAAGTAGTATGTGTGTATATATTTATTGTATTTTTTATGGTGACTTATAAAGTAGTTGAATTCTTAGGGAATTATAATTAGTGAATACCAAGATTGAATGACAAAATGTGTTGACTATACCTATTGTTCTAAAATGAATTTTCTTTCCAAATGATTGGTCTTACATCTAGGGAACCCACAAATAAATTTGATATGCTTATGACTATTAGAACCATGTCTAAGGTATGATCTTTAAATCATAGGGATCTATAAATAAATATATATTGTCTAATTTTCAATAATGAGGTGATTATTATGGTTAATTGTGTTGTTATCACTATAGTTAAGAATGCACAAATTGTAACATACTTCTACAATCATCCGTAGATATTTGGGGTACGTTGTGGAAAAATTAAACTTATATCTTTTGGGTACACCAATTTAATTAATCCAATTGAATAATGAGCTTAACCAATACTAAGAATTATTATATTAAAAATACAACCATTCCCAAAATACATTTATATATCTTTTTAATTTTTCCAATATGATCCTTAATTAATGGGAATAACTCAATATAGCCAACATAATCCATATAAGATTGTAAATCTCCACTATCACTACTATCATAAATCCTTATCATAATTAGAAAATCTACTCAAGGTTGTTGTTTCTATCACATTCAGGTACAACTTTCTTCACTTACTAAACACAAAAAAAAAATACATATTCAAAATATATAAATGTTATGATATACACATTTCCCTTGGGTTCACACACCTGTTCTTACCCTTCCCTTGCATGAGCAATCAAGTATGTCCTTGTGATGTTGTCCAAACCTTCAAGTAATTCAACACAGACATGTATTAGGAGATTCTTAGTATTTCATTAAATAACAATGAATGCCAAGAAATATACAAAACATTGGATTACAGAGTAGTTCTTTGAATAAAATGACACTAAATCATCATGATCCTTAGTTATGGATATTACATTCCATAATAATATTTCTTATAAGGTTCCCACTTTGCCCTTGCGACACGTACTCTATAATCACAACATTTGATGATATTTCTCCTAATATTATTTAACCAACATGTGGTCACGACGATCCGTGATAAGGATCAAGAATATTTCATTGAATATTGGAGTGAAGGTTGGGGTTCTAAAACAAGTGCATGGCCCATGGCCCATGAACATACAAAAATCACTATAAAACTATATCAAAACCACGATTTCCAACCACGAGTTGAGATTTTGGGAGTTGGAAGTATAGAACAATGCGACTTTGCACAAAGACCAAGACATAGTATATGCATAGATATTGAGGTGCAAAGGCCATTGATGGGACATATCCTCAGGAAAAATTCATAAAATTTGTATTATTTGATCTTATTTATAGGTAGATTGTCTCATTTTACATGCTAGAGGACGCCTCAGGCACATATAGTCAACTATATACTCATTTTTCTAAGAATTTCACGAGGAGTTGAGTGGTGTCATTGATTTATTTTTATGTCTAAAATAGAATAGAGGTATTCCAAGAACACCCATTTGAAGTGGCCTGGAGATGTAGCCCAAGAGTGGCAAACTCTGTTATCAACTATTGTCTTCATTTTCATGTTTGCATATCTCTTTTTATTTTCTTATGTAAATGTTTTAAAGCATTAATTTTTTTAATCTTTAAGTTTTTTTATGAACATTTAACATGTAATATCACATGCATTCCATTTAAAGCATTCTCTCTCTCCCTCCCTCTCCCTTTATCCCTCCCTTTCTCACTTCCTCTCCCCCTCTCCCTCTCTCCCCCTCCCTCTCTCTCTCTCTCTCTCTCTCTCTCTCTCTTCCTCCCCTCTCCCTTTGTCTCTGTCTCCCTCTCCCCTCCCTCTTCCTCTCTCCCTATCTTTCCCTCACCCCCTTTCTCCCCACCTTCCCCCCCTCTCTCTCTCTCCCTCGATGACTCTCTCTCTCTCTCTAAAGCTCTATATCTCTCTCTCCCTCTGTCTCACTCCTCCCCTTTCCATCTCTCCCTCTCTCTCTCGTACCCACCCTCCCCCATCTCCCTTTATCTCTCTCTCCCTCGTATTCTTCTCACTCTTTCTCTCCCACCTTATCTCGCACCTCCTCTCTCCCTCTCTCTTTGTCTCCCCTGTCCCTCCATCTCCCCATCCCTCTTTCCATATCTCCCTCTCCATCCTATATCCCTCTCCCCCCCAATCCCTCCTTCTCTCTCTCCTTCCCTCGCTCTCCCTCTCTCTCTCTTCCACACCCCCGCCCCCCTGCTCTCTCTCTCTCCCTCTCTCTTTGTCCCCCCTCTCCCTCCATCTCCCCATCCCTCTTTCCATATCTCCCTCCCCATCCTATATCCCTCTCCCCCCCAATCCCCCCTTCTCTCTCTCCTTCCCTCGCTCTCCCTCTCTCTCTCTTCCACACCCCCGCCCCCCTGCTCTCTCTCTCTCCCTCTCTCTTTGTCCCCCCTCTCCCTCCATCTCCCCATCCCTCTTTCCATATCTCCCTCCCCATCCTATATCCCTCTCCCCCCCAATCCCCCCTTCTCTCTCTCCTTCCCTCGCTCTCCCTCTCTCTCTCTTCCACACCCCCGCCCCCCTGCTCTCTCTCTCTCCCTCTCTCTTTGTCCCCCCTCTCCCTCCATCTCCCCATCCCTCTTTCCATATCTCCCTCCCCATCCTATATCCCTCTCCCCCCCAATCCCCCCTTCTCTCTCTCCTTCCCTCGCTCTCCCTCTCTCTCTCTTCCACACCCCCGCCCCCCTGCTCTCTCTCTCTCCCTCTCTCTTTGTCCCCCCTCTCCCTCCATCTCCCCATCCCTCTTTCCATATCTCCCTCCCCATCCTATATCCCTCTCCCCCCCAATCCCCCCTTCTCTCTCTCCTTCCCTCGCTCTCCCTCTCTCTCTCTTCCACACCCCCGCCCCCCTGCTCTCTCTCTCTCCCTCTCTCTTTGTCCCCCCTCTCCCTCCATCTCCCCATCCCTCTTTCCATATCTCCCTCCCCATCCTATATCCCTCTCCCCCCCAATCCCCCCTTCTCTCTCTCCTTCCCTCGCTCTCCCTCTCTCTCTTCCTCCCCTCTCCCTCTGTCTCTATCTCCCTCTCCCTTTCCCTCCCTCTCTCCCTTTGTATCTTTCTCTCTCTTCACCTCCCCCTCTCCCTTTTTCTTGCTCTCTGTCTTTATCTCTTTCTCTCTTTTCCCCTCTCCCTCCCTCTCTCTCCCCCCCCTCCCTAACTATCTCTCCCTACATACCCCCCTCTCTCTATCATCATCATCTAACCCTCTCCTTGTCCCTGTATATATCTCTATCTCCATAAATCCATCTCCCTCCTTGAATCTCTCTCCCTCCCTTTCCCTCCATCACTCTCCCTCTCTCTATCTCCTTGCATTAATCTCTAGCCTATCCCCTACCTCTCTTTCTCTCTCATTCTCCATCCCTCTCCCTCTTTCTCCCTTCCATACCTCGCTCCTTTCCTCACACACTCTCCCCCCTCTTTCTCCCTCTTTTGCTTAATGTTATAATAGAGATTATGTTAGATGCATGATCCCTACATTAAGAATGATGTGTCCCTTGTACAAGTAAATTTAAAATACAATGAAAACAAAATTTGAAAGCAAAAACATAATAGTTTTATATAAAGATGAATATTTATATTAAATAATTATCTTTACATAAAACTAACATACATTAAATGTAATGTCCCTCTTGTAACCCCCTAAATCTGTTGTAAACTTTTGAATATTGTTGTATTCATCTTCTGGTGAGGAGCCCAAGGCCAAGGCCCCACCAGTAAGACTTTGTAATTGTTACTATCTAAAGTTTCTTAGGAGACTTAAGTGCTAGACGCAACTCGACGATGGGCTACTAAACCCATGAGAGAAAAAGAAAAGAAACGGATCAAAGAGCCTTAATTACGATAGCATAGCTATCGCATCCCACAAGGATTTGTGTGTCGCCATAATTAGCCTAATTAAATGGCTAGCTATTTAACACCGAACGTAAGTGAGACATGATCTAAGAAATTTTCAATAATAGTGACCTTGACAAAAGGGTTGAGGGGATAAATATAAAGTAGGAAGAGCCGAAGGGAAAACCATCCCAAAGAATTAATGGTTAAGAGACTAAACGATTTAGTTGCCTTATAAGTTAAGAAGAAGAAGAATATATATATATCATCATCAATCTACTGGGATTAATTATACCTAAGCATTGTATGTAATTATCCATATATAAATATATATGTATATATATATACATAAAGATGAAAGGATTTTAGTCAACCCTACTAAGTTAATGAGGAGTAAGACAAGTAATGGGATGTTTCATTGGAAGGAACATCAAACACTTCATGAAAATCAAAGAAAATATGACGATTTCCTTCAACGACTTAGGTGTCATCCTGAGAGGAAATTAAGTAGCGGAAAAGACAATTCCTAGGTAAAAGAGAAATCGTATATCAAATACTTATAAAGTACATGGACTATCATTATATGATAAAATAATGATAGATTTCAGTCTTTACAAAAAGACACCGATCGTTATGAGAAGAAAACCATATATTAAATTATTTGTTAAATCAAAGTCCTTTCTTAAGAGGGCAGGAATAATCATCATTTAAAATAGATCATGAGAAAAGAGAAAAATGATGGATTCTTTACAAAAGACTAGTTTTATTTTAAAAACATGGATTATATCAAGTATTTATAAAATGTATGGACTATTATTTTGGGAAATCTATCAGAAAGAGATTTAGGTCTTTAAAAGGACACGGATTATCCTGTAAGATGGTAATTTTTAAGTGTTTTAAAAAGACAAGAATTATAATATGAAGTCTATCGTAAGGAAAATACTTTCGTGAAGTGAGAATATTTTCTTCTGACAGCTGAATTGACAGCTAAATAAGAGGAGACAGGCATCGGCAAAAATGATGGTAGAGGTGGTTGCGTCACAGCTGAATAAGAGGAGACAGGCCTCAGCCAAATGGGTGGCATAATTTATGCCTTAATTAAGGGATGCTTGGTGCACCCTAGGAAAGGACTGTTGCTCCTTTTGGTTAGAAATAGGATTTATGTTGGCTTCCAGGGGGGGGGGGCATCCATTCGGAGGGGTTAAATCAATTTAGCTGCGTTGAGGAGGGAGTCTTTCTGCATGGTATATTGGGCAGGAAAAGAGCTGTGCGTAGAGAGAAATAATGATCTCTGTGTGCTGATAAGGAACAATCCCTGATGTTGAATGTGGAATCCAGCTAACGGGTATGTTGGATGCGATTGGGGATCTGGGTTAGAACATTGGCGATCTCCGCTTATTGATTGGATTGATAGACCTTGGGTCTAAGGGAGTATGGATAGAATAAATCAATGTCTACACTTAGAGTCTCGTTACAGGTTCGGATAGATCGCATGGCGTCCTCTCTCAATGACACACCCAGGTTTTCTCTGAGATCCATGCTTTGCATTTTTTTTTCTGTAACATTGAAACGATTTCTTCCATGATGATCATTGCAGTCTGCGTGATTGAAATCCCTTACTAGATTACAAGATCTAGGATATTGCATGTCTTCCTGGTAAGTAGATCGATACACTATATCTCGTAAGGCATAGAAGGGTTAGGATATGAATTATATACCATTCTCTGGATTGTGATTTTGGTAGACTGATCTAATTTTTAGCCATGGTAGATTTCGAATCTGCTTGTTTTCAATCTTTGAGTCCATCGAAAATCTGATCTATGAGATCTGAGTGCGTGTTTTTGGAAACATAGGGTTCCTCACCCAAGCATATTACCCCTCATCATAATCAAATGCGGAAGTGATAGCTCTGTCAATGCTCTTGATTTTTTCTTTATGCTCCAAAGACGCGTTAAGGCATGGCCTTTGTTTCCGGCCAATAATTTCAATGCTCGCCAACCTTAGTTGGTTTGATCTGTCTCTGTCTTACTTTTACCTTTGATCACTTTTGATCTATCCTAAGAAGGATCAATACCAGGCCCGAGGGTTCCAGCATTGTGTACACACCTTCTCTCTCTGGCACTGTTGGGTTTCAGAAACGTAAGAAATCCTATAACGACTTAAACTGCGCCCTTTCCGTCAATATTATCTTTCGGATGATTTGGATTATTATCGATGTGTTAAAATCTGAAGGGATCCATGCATGGTTTGAGTCCTTTAAGACTGATGTATTCCCGATAAAGAATAATGCTTTAAGTCTGGAAAGT
>LPNX010188779.1:0-10437 GCA_001517045.1 Pseudotsuga menziesii | reverse complement strand
CTTAAGCAAGCCACATAGATAAAAATGCTAGGACATGTGGTTAAGTTGTGTAACACACACCGTTCAAAGAAACTAACACATGTCAAACGGAAATTAACAACACTTTCCAAGAAAAAGAATAACTTAAATTAATAAAAGGGGCGGTAGAAGAAAGGGCAGTGGAGGAAGGAAGGCGGTGGGGGGGAAGGAGGTATAAGGGAGTTTTTACGGAAGAACAAGGAGAGGAAATTTTGTTACGAAGAATGGGGAGTGAAGAAATTTTATGGAAGAACAGAGAGGAAGAAGGGAGAAAATTTTGAGATTTACTCCAGGCAGATTTGTACTCTGATTTGTACTCTAAGTGAAGGAGGTTGCTATCCATTTTATTGGTACGTGGGCTCGGGGGCTAGGAAACCCGTCGGTTTCCTAGGGCCAGCAAACATGCTGGTCGGCAGGGTGGAAAATCGGAACTGGCAGTAAGGCTCTTCCAGGAGCAGGAGCAGGAGCAAGAGCAGGAGCAGAACCAGAAATAGGATTCAAGAGCTGAAGTAATTCGAGGTATTCTACTGGTAAACTATCTCTTTACTGCACAAAATTAAAATGAAATATCTGATAAAGAAAAAGATATTTTTTTTTACTGTTAAGGATTCACTGAGTGCTCTACAGAGCACTACAACTGATTTTAACTCGGTAATTTCACTGATTCTTAACTGGTTAAGCCGACATAAATACTTAACCAACGGATTATGTATATTTTTTCATATGCGAGTCAACTTAGGCTTATCAATTTGCCTCCAGCAAGTAACCATTTAAAAAGTCACTTGGCAGTTTTACTCTAAAGTTGGATGTTTAGATATGTAATAATTGCATGTAATGTGCTATGAGTCGTTAGTTAGTTTGGTCATGTGGATATGACGTTGAAATAAACTGTACTTGAGATCGATATCGTTGATCATTATGGATTTTGTCGACTATTGGTGATCTCAACCTATTATTTTATTTATTGACATTAGTCTTAGTGCTTACCCCGGTTACACTTTTGCATAACATCTAGGCTAACCGAAATAATCCTCTTCTGTCTTGTTAAGAAGTGTGGACCCATTAAATTAAATGTCACATTTTTGGGTGTACTTAACGGTCGTTTGTCAAATAAGATTCATAGTTAGTAATTTAGGTTTTTTTTTTTACTTTAATGCCATAGTATAGTATAGGTAATTGATTTATTAAGACTTTGGGTGTAATTTTATGGATTTATACTCTCTAGAAATTTATTAGTGATCGATCCATTTTGCCTAGACCTTCCACTTCCACTTATAATGAGATTATTCAATAAAATTTTATGTATATATTTGTAGGTATGTAACATATATAATTCTTTTTGAATACCATAAAAATAAAAATATATAAAACAATTTTATTAAAAAAATCCTTTAGATCTAGTCTTATTACATCTTGGATTCATGTATAATATAAATATTGTGCTATACATCAGGATTATGATTAGAATCTGGATTTTTAGATTCTATTGTATTGGAGAAATATAGGGAAATATACATAAAGTGCAACCTTCTTTTCCAGAATTTGAAAAATAGTAAATGAAACACAAAAAACTTACTATCTAACAGCCGTACAACTACTATAAAATATGGAATAAAATTGGAACATACCTTAATGGTTTGTCAATAGAACTAAAATATGGAATGAAATTGGAATGTAGCTTAATGGTTTCTAAATAGAATGCATTCTAATGGTAAAATAAAGCATTTGGTAAATTAAATTGTTTTATAAATCTGAATAGATTGGAAATGATTAAAATGGATACCCTCACAATTTACCCTCAATCTATGAAATTGATACCCTCACAATTTACGCTTTTTATTACGTCGAGAGGAGCTCTACAGTCCAGTATGGGGGATATCTTGTAACGTTACGTAACGTTATTTTTATTAACAATTTTTTTTTTTTAATGATAGGCCAAAATAAATGTTAGCCAAAAAAAAAACTTAATATGGGGGAGATGTTGTAATCTTCCTTCCTAAAAAAACAATAAAAAAGTAAAAATTTAATTATGAGTATAAAAATATGGGTGAGGAAAAAAACACAATATGGGGGAGATGTTGTAATGTTTTTACTTAACAAAATAATAAAAAATGTTGGCCTTGCACATGGTTTTAAAACCATAAACCATGTGCACATGGTTTTAAAACTATGGTTCTAAAACCATGCACATGGTTTTAAACCATGGTTTTAAAACCATGTGCAAGGCCTTTTAAACAACCCATCGTTTTATTGTAGATGGTTTAGGAGGGCCTTGCAAGGCCTCCTAAACAACCCATGGTTGTAGGAGGGCCTTGCATATGGTTTTAAAACCATGTATGGGGAAATGTTGTAATGTTAGTTCATAACAAAATAAAAAATAATAATAAATATTATATGTGGGCCATAAATAATATTAAATATTAATAATAAAATATTATATGTGGACCTTAAATAAAAAGATGTGTCTTTTGGTTTGAATCAAATCAATGGATACCTACGAAGAGATTTGATCCCTCTCGACACTTGATAGTGCCTAAGATTTGGACCTATGCTCGTTATAGACTATAAATTTATGACTAGTGAAATTTTGTTAGAATTATTGCATCGAGAGGCACTCTACAACCCAATATGGAGGAGATCTTGTAACCTGATGAAATTATTGCATCGATAGGCGCTCTATAGCCCAGTATGGAGGAGATCTTCTAACGTGATGTAATGTTAGTAACATGTCGGCAAAAAATAATAGTGATAGTGAATATTATGGGAGAGATCTTGTAACTTGATGTAAAGTTAGTAACGTTTGTAACATGTCGTCAAAAAATAATAGTGATAGTGAAAATTATGGGAGAGATCTAGTAACGTGATGTAACATTTCTAACATGTCGGCAAAAAAAGTAAAAATTTAATTATCAATAAAAAAAATATGTGGGTGAAGAAAAAAACACAAAATTGAATTATCCGCAAAAAAATGTTGGCCTTACACATGGTTTGAATCAAATCAATGGATACCTAAGAAGAGGTTTGCACCTCAAGATATTTGCACCTCGAGAAATTTGATCCATCTAGACACTTGATAGAGCCTAGGATTTGGATCTATGATGGTAATTATAGGCATTTATTCTTAAAATTTAGTGTACATGATAGTGTTGAAGTAACTTATGTGATATAAAGGTAAAATGTTATTATATATGCGCTAATTTTCAAAAGGAATAATGTGTGTTTAAAACGGATGATATTTGGTTTGATTAAATTGATATAGTTAAGGTTGTGACATAAAAGAAGTAGTATGTGTGTATATATTTATTGTATTTTTTATGGTGACTTATAAAGTAGTTGAATTCTTAGGGAATTATAATTAGTGAATACCAAGATTGAATGACAAAATGTGTTGACTAGACCTATTGTTCTAAAATGAATTTTCTTTCCAAATGATTGGTCTTACATCTAGGGAACCCACAAATAAATTTGATATGCTTATGACTATTATAACCATGTCTAAGGTATGATCTTTAAATCATAGGGATCTATAAATAAATATATATTGTCTAATTTTCAATAATGAGGTGATTATTATGGTTAATTGTGTTGTTATCACTATAGTTAAGAATGCACGAATTGTAACATACTTCTACAACCATCCGTAGATATTTGGTGTACGTTGTGGAAAAATTAAAATTATATCATTCGGGTACACCAATTTAATTAATCCAATTGAATAATGAGCTTAACCAATACCAAGAATTATTATATTAAAAATACAACCATTCCCAAAATACATTTATATATCTTTTTAATTTATCAAATATGATCCTTAATTAATAGGCATACCTCAATATAGCCAACATAAGCCATATAAGATTGTAAATCTCCACTATCACTACTATCATAAATCCTTATCATAATTTAGAAAAGCGAGTCAAGGTTGTTGTTTCTATCGCATTCAGGTACAACTTTCTTCACTTACTAAACACAATAAAAATGCATATTCAAAATATATAAATGTTATGATATACACATTTCCCTTGGGTTCACACACCTGTTCTTACCCTTCCCTTGCATGAGAAATCAAGTATGTCCTTGTGATCTTGTCCAAACCTTCAAGTAATTCAACACACACATGTATTAGGAGATTCTTAGTATTTCATTAAATAACAATGAATGCGAAGACATATACAAAACATTGGATTACAGAGTTGTTCTTTGAATAAAATGACACTAAATCATCATGATCCTTAGTTATGGATAATACGTTCCATAATAATAATTCTTATAAGGTTCCCACTTTGCCCTTGCGACACATACTCTATAATCACAACATTTGATGAGATTGCTCCTAATATTTTTTAACCAACATGTTGTCACGACGATCCGTGATAAGGATCAAGAATATTTCATTGAATATTAGAGTGATGGTTGGGGTTCTAAAACAAGTGCATGGCCCATGGCCCATGAACATACAAAAATCACTATAAAACTATATCAAAACCACGATTTCCAGCCACGAGTTGAGATTTTGGGAGTTGGAAGTATAGAACAATGCGACTTTGCACAAAGACCAAGACATGGTATATGCATAGATATTGAGGTGCAAAGGCCATTGATGGGACATATCCTCAGGAAAAATTCATAAAATTTGTATTATTTGATATTATTTATAGGTAGATTGTCTTGTCTTACATGCTAGAGGAGGCCTTAGGCACATATAGTCAACTATATACTCATTTTTATAAGAATTTCATGAGGAGTTGAGTGGTGTCATTTATTTATTTTTATGTCTAAAATACAATAGAGGTATACCAAGAAAACCCATTTGAAGTGGCCTGGAGATGTAGCCCAAGAACGACAAACTCTGTTATCAACTATTGTCTTCATTTTCATGTTTGCATATCTCTTTTTATTTTCTTATGTAAATGTTTTAAAGCATTAATTTTTTTAATCTTTAAGTTTTTTTATGAATCTTTAAGTCCCTCCCTCCCTCTCCCTCTCCCTCTCTCTCTCTCCCTCCCTCCCCTCCCCTCTTCCTCTCTCCCTCCCCTCTCCCTCCCTCTCCCCCCTCTCTCTCTCCCCCCCTCCCTATCTCTCTCTCTCTCTCTCTCGCACTCTATATATCTCTCTCTCCCACCCTCTCTCTCTCCCTTTCTCTCACTCTTGATCAAAACTACACTATATACTCTTGTTATTAAGTTTGGGGTCAAATATATTCTATTACTGTAGAGAACAACGGTAGAGCCATTGGAGTTCTTTCGTATTAAGCTTAGTTTTTCTTGTTGCTTAAAAGAAGAGTCCGACTTGATAAAATTATAAAAAGTGTAATTCAACAAATCACAAAAGTTTTTAATAAAATGCCAGCTTAAATTTCCTGGAACATTGTCATTAGAAAATTTAATATATCTGCCAAGTGGCATGTTTACCATATTTTTCCACGCTTACAACTCATAGCTTCACCTTGCTCTATACGCAACATATGTTGATCTGATAGTCAGAGGGAGATCATGGGAGGTAAAACCATGTTCGCTTACCTTTAACTCTTATAAATCAAGGGAAGATCTCGCGATCACCTAATTTATCGTTAATCACTGACTTGTTGTAGTGATGACCGATTTTAACTCGGTAATTTCACTGATTCTTAACTGGTTAAGCCGACATAAATACTTAACCAACGGATCATGTAGATTTTTTCATATGTGAGTAAACTTAGGCTCATTAATTTGCCTCCATCAAGTAACCATTTGACAAGTCAGTTGGCAGTTTTACTCTAAAGTTGGATGTTTAGATATGTAATAATTGCATGCAATGTGCTATGAGCCGGTAGTTAGTTTGGTCATGTGGATATGACGTTGAAATAAACTGTACTTGAGATCGATATCGCCGATCATTATGGATTTTGTCGACTATCGGTGATCTCAACCTATTATTTTATTTATTGACATTAGTCTTAGTGCTTACCCCGGTTACACTTTTGCATAACATCTAGGCTAACCGCAATAATCCACTTCTGTCTTGTTAAGAAGTGTGGACCTATTAAATTAAATGTCACATTTTTTAGTGTACTTACCGGTCGTTTGTCAAATAAGATTCATAGTTAGTAATTTAGGTTTTTTTTTTACTTTAATACCATAGTATAGTATATGTAATTGATTTATTAAGACTTTGGGTGTAAGTTTATGGATTTATACTCTCTAGAAATTTATAAGTGATCGATCCATTTTGCCTAGACCTTCAACTTCCACTTATAATGAGATTATTCAAAACTATGGCATTTGTTTTTTTACATCTGAAGATAATAAAAAAATTAAAAGATTCAATAAAATTTTATGTATATATTTGTAGGTATGTAACATATATATATCTTATTAAATGCCATAAAAATAAAAATATATAAAACAATTTTATTAAAAAAATCCTTTAGATCTAGTCTTATTACATCTTGGATTCATGTGTAATATAGATATTGTGCTATACATGAGGATTATGATTAAAATCTGGATTTTTAGATTCTATTGTATTGGAGAAATAGAGGGAAATATACATAAAGTGGAACCTTCTTTTCCAGAATTTGAAAAATACTAAATGGAACACAAAAAACTTACTATCTAACACCCGTACAACTACTATAAAACATGGAATAAAATTGGAAGGTACCTTAATGGTTTGCAAATAGAAATAAAATATGGAATAAAATTGGAATGTAGATTAATGGTTTCTAAATAGAATGCATTCTAATGGTAAAATAAAGCATTTGGTAAATTAAATTGTTTTATAAATCTGAATAGATTGGAAATGATTAAAATGTAGGAAGTTGAAATTTTTTTATACATATTTATTAGTTAAATAAATATTGATATTAATGTTATGAAAAATAATTTAAGACATAAAAAATTTAGTACTCAGATGGAATTATAAATAAGGTTATAACTCATACTTTATTTAAGTAGAAGTTGTTATTTGAGTTTATTCAAAGTGAGGTAAAGTCCAATAAAATAGGTTATGATATAGTTAATCAATCGATGAAATGGATACCCTCACAATTTACACTTTTTATTACGCCGAGAGGCGCTCTACAGTCCAGTATGGGGGATATCTTGTAACGTTACGTAACATTATTTTTATTAACAATTTTTTTTTTTTAATTATAGGCCAAAATAAATGTTAGCGAGAAAAAAAAACTTAATATGGGGGAGATACTGTAATCTTCCTGCCTAACAAAACAATAAAAAAGTAAAAATTTAATTATCAGTAAAAAAATATGGGTGAGGAAAAAAACACAATACGTGGGAGCTGTTGTAATGTTTTTACTTAACAAAAAAATAAAAAATGTTGGCCTTGCACATGGTTTTAAAACCATAAACCATGTGCACATGGTTTTGAAACTATGGTTTTAAAACCATGCACATGGTTTTAAACCATGGTTTTAAAACCATGTGCAAGGACTTTTAAACAACCCATCATTTTGTTGTACGTGATTTAGGAGGGCCTTGCAAATGGTTTTAAGACCATGTGCAAGGCCTCCTAAACAACCCATGGTTGTAGGAGGGCCTTGCATATGCTTTTAAAACCATGTATGGGGAAATGTTGTAATGTTAGTTCATAACAAAATAAAAAATAATAATAAATATTATATGTGGGCCATAAATAATATTAAATATTAATAATAAAATATTATATGTGGACCTTAAATAAAAAGATGTGTCTTTCGGTTTGAATCAAATCAATGGATACCTATGAAGAGATTTCATCCCTCTCGACACTATTGCGTTGAGAGGCACTCTACAACACAGTATGGAGGAGATCTTGTAATGTAATGAAATTATTGCATCGAGAGGTGCTCTACAGCCCACTATCAACGATATATTGTAACGTGATGTAATGTTAGTAACATGTCGGCAAAAAATAATAGTGATAGTGAATATTATGGGAGATATCTTGTAACGTGATGGAAAGTTTCTAACATGTCGATAAAAAAAGTAAAAATTTAATTATGAGTAAAAAAATATGTGGGTCAAGAAAAAAACACAAAATTGAATTATCCGCAAAAAAATGTTGGCCTTGCACATGGTTTTAAAACCATGTGCAAGGATTCTAAACAACCCATGGTTTTATTATACATGGTTTAGGAGGCTTTGCACATGGTTCTTAAACCATGTGCAAGGCCTAAACAACCCATGGTTTTATTGTACTTGGTTTAGGAGGGCCTTGCAAATGGTTTTAAGACCATGTGCAAGGCCTCTTAAACAACCCATCATTATGGGGGGCCTTGCATATGGTTTTAAAACCATGTGTCGGGAAATGATGCAATGTTCCTTCCTAGCAAAATAAAAATTAATAAAAAATATTATATGTCGGCCTAAATAATATTAAATATTAATAATAATGAAATTATATGTGGGCGTTAAATAAAAAGATGTGCCTTTTGGTTTGAATAAAATCAATGGATACCTAAGAAGAGGTTTGCACCTCAAGAGATTTGCACCTCGATAAGTTTGATCCATCTAGACACTTGATAGAGCCTAGGATTTGGATCTACACTCGTAATTATAGGCATTTATTGTTAAAAGTTAGTGGTCATGATAGTGTTGAAGTAATTTATGTGATATAAAGGTAAAATGTTATTATATATGCGCTAATGTTCAAAAGGAATAATGTGTGTCTAAAACGGATGATATGTGGTTTGATTAAATTGATATAGTTAAGGTTGTGACATAAATTAAGTAGTATGTGTGTATAGATTTATTGTATTTTTTATGGTGACTTATAAAGTAGTTGAATTCTTAGGGAATTATATTTAGTGAATAACAAGATTGAATGACAAAATGTGTTGACTAGACCTATTGTTCTAAAATGAATTTTCTTTCCAAATGATTGGTCTTACATATAGGGAACCCACAAATAAATTTGATATGCTTATGACTATTAGACTATTAGAACCATGTCTAAGGTATGATCTTTAAATCATAGGGATCTATAAATAAATATATATTGTCTAATTTTCAATAATGAGGTGATTATTATGGTTAATTGTGTTGTTATCACTATAGTTAAGAATGCACGAATTGTAACATACTCATACAACCATCCGTAGATATTTGGGGTACGTTGTGGAAAAATTAAACTTATATCTTTCGGGTACACCAATTTAATTAATCCTTAATTAATAGGCATACATAAATATAACCAACATAAGCCATATAAGATTGTGAATCTCCACTATCACTAATATCATAAATCCTTATCATAATTTAGAAAATCCATTCAAGGTTGTTGTTTCTATCGCATTCAAGTACAACTCTCTTCACTTACTAAACACAATAAAAATGCATATTCAAAATATATAAATATTATGATATACACATTTCCCTTGGGTTCACACACGTGTTCTTACCCTTCCCTTGCATGAGCAATCAAGTATGTCCTTGTGATGTTGTCCAAACCTTCAAGTAATTCAACACACACATGTATTAGGGGATTCTTAGTATTTCATTAAATAACAATGAATGCCAAGACATATACAAAATTGGATTACAGAGTTGTTCTTTGAATAAAATGACACTAAATCATCATGCTCCTTAGTTATGGATATTATATTCCATAATAATAATTCTTATAAGGTTCCCACTTTTCCCTTGCGACACGTACTCTATAATCACAACATTTGATGATAGTGCTCCTAATATTTTTTAACCAACTTGTTGTCACAACGATCCGTGATAGGTATCAAGAATATTTCATTAAATATTGGAGTGAAGGTTAGGGTTATAAAACAAGTGCATGGCCCATGGCCCATGAACATAAAAAAATAACTATAAAACTATATCAAAACCACGATTTCTAGCCACGAGTTGAGATTTTGGGAGTTGGAAGTATAGAACAATCTGACTTTGCACAAAGACCAAGACATGGTATATGCATATATATTGAGGTGAAAAGGCCATTGATGGGACATATCCTCAGGAAAAATTCATAAAATTTGTATTATTTGATCTTATTTATAGGTAGATTGTATCATTTTACATGCTAGAGGAGGCCTCATGCCCATATAGTCAACTGTATACTCATTTTTCTAAGAATTTCGTGAGGAGCTAAGTGGTTTCATTTATTTATTTTTATGTCTAAAATAGAATATAGGTATTCCAAGAACCCCCATTTGAAGTGGCCTGGAGATGTAGCCCAAGAGCGGTGAACTCTATTATCAACTATTGTCTTCATTTTCATGTTTGGATATCTCTTTTTATTTTGTTATGTAAATGTTTTAAAACATTAATTTTTTTAATATTTAAGTTTTTTTATGAATATGTAACATGTAATATCACATGCATTCCATTTAAAGAATTCTCTCTCTCCCTCCCTCTCCCTTTAACGCTCCCTTTCTCACTCCCTCTCCCCCTCTCCCTCTCTCCCTCTCTCTCTCTCTCTCTCTCTCTC